>JAPYZS010000704.1:0-33357 GCA_030522925.1 Trissolcus japonicus | reverse complement strand
TTGTTTCTCAATAAAATTTTGAATAAAAAATTTGAATTGAATTTTTGAATTTTTCTAAGTTCGATTTAAAATATAACGTGATTTAGGCATCACGTAACATTACAAATGGGAGTCAAAATATTCAATAGGTTCATTTATTTTGATTTATATTTCTATGGCATACCTTGAAGTAAATTAAATTCAGGAAATTGTTAATGATTTTAAATAAAAATGCAAGATCAAAATTTTTCTTCTCTGTTGCTGCTCATAAATTTAATTTATAAATTTATAAATTATTATTCAAAATCTTGGAAAAAATTCATACTGTCAATGACGAGTTGCATTACCTCTGAAATGATATGGGGATGTCCTCAGAGAATGTTAATGTTTTTCAAACAAGTGGCTAAGTGATATAGATGTCCGGTTTGCATTCCTCGGAAGCATTGGGGCGCGTCAAAGTCCGTTTTGAGCGAGATGAGATCGACGTTGCCGTGAGTCACGAGACTTACAAATCGCTCTCGCAGAATCCTGCGGATACGTCACGATCGGAGCACGGAACGAGTGTACGATGCAAACGGACGGAGCCACGGATGTGGAACGAGAAGGACAGATTCTCTGCTAGCAGGCCGATTTGTGTTGTCCATTTTCAAACTCCCCCGAGGCAATATTTTCCGATGACTTATCGAATGACACTCGTATGAAAAATCGTTTACGACTTACGCCATGCTCAATATCGATCTCAAAAAATTTTTCAAAAGTCACGATCGGTAGACATCAAATCTATATTCTTTTCAATTCTAATTTTAACATTTCATTTAAGTTTAAATTTCTTTGTTTATTTTTTGTTTTTATTTTCTTTATAATATGAAATTGTTTGATGCAGTTTAAATGAAGCAATTATGCTTTGAGTATAAAAATAAAAAAAAAATGGTAAGGGTTTAATTATGATGATAAACAAGGTTTCATTGCGAGTTAGAAAAATGGATGTAAAAATTAGAAAATTGTTGCTAATGAACTGGAGAACGACGTAGTAAAGATCATCCTTCGACGTGCTCTGTGTCGAAGAAAGCGCTCAGGGGATTAGTAACAAAGCAAGTTAATCAGATCTTGCAATCTGATCTATGAGCATTTAACGAGAAGTGGCATAAGTCAGCCGCGTGTGCACCGTCAACAATAGAGGCGTTCCATTGAACGATGCTTGCCAGTTATTTTGGTCCCAACTAAACTTAAAATTTTCTTTACAAAATTCAATCCAAATTTGTCTCTTTAAACCCATTATTGGTAGCAACATAAATGCTACCATATATCAACTTATATTAACATCTTTAGAGCATGTAATACGTTTTTTTTATTTATGTATTTTTTTTCTTTTTTATAACTCGTAAAGAACAAAGCCTTTAATTGTTAGAAATGAAAATTGTTATAAACAAATTAACAAATAAAACATAAAGAAAGAAGACGAAAAACTAAGTCAAAGATGACGAAAGAAACTGATCGTTACAAAATACCGAGTTTTTCTTGCGTGTCGAAGTCAATATTTTACAATTACGCTGGCGCTTTTCTCGTGTTAATGTAATCAGGCTATTGTGCATTGCGTTACAATAAATTCCGCCGCGGGGCGTCATATATAAATAAGCCCGGTACGATATAGGCGCACCGTTAATGCTCAAAATATATCATATTAAGGAGCGTAAAAAATAGCGGCATTGTTTATTTCGCGTTGTCGTAGGCGAAAGAAATGCAGGCTGCGCGCGATTATTATTGCGCGCGCGGCGCGAGTTATTCAATCGTTGTTTCGCGCGGCCCGACACAATGGATTTCGCGCGCTAAATGATGCGAAAAAGATTGCGATATGACGTCGCCCGATGATGGATATTATAGCAGATAAGTTGTCGGCGATAATGAATATTTTATGTGAAACAGAAAGCGGTAGTCGGTTGTGCCCGAGATTAGCTCCGCTGTGGTTTATGATACGATCCTACGACAGTTATAGAGCTACTGCGTGCAATGCACTTGAAATGCTGCGAACCAAGGTTACTAGTCCGTTACCCTTTTTTTGTTTGTTTTTGTCCTGTCACAATTATACAACTGATCGCTTTTTAAAATCTTCCATTTTCTAAAATTTTATAGACTCTTTAATGTTTTTTTTTAAATTTTAATTGCAGTCCCTAATGTGAATATGAAATGACATATCTCACTGTGGGTTCATTACACAGTGAACAAAACGACTTTTCTGCAGGCGAATTTCATCGATTGACTTGGCTGATAAAATGGATTCATTATAATTTCACCACGGTAGAACATGTCATTTGATTTGACTTTCAATTGTTTTCTCCTGGTGCATGATTTACCATGATTCATAGGTTATGGGAATAAGCTTACAAGCTTTAATTACCTTACCAACTGACATAATTATCTGCAATTAGAATTGTATAAATCATTCAGTTCGACTGCTCTAAACTTTAATTTCAAATATAATTTCAAATATAATTTCAAATATAATTTAAAAAGCATTTTTCTCTGTTATAATTTCAATAACCTTCATCTCATTTATAATTTAAAAAATTTAGATTTTGAAACCATAAATTGAATAGCCGCCATCACAAGAGTTGTCCGATATATTTATATAAGCGTCTGGAAGAGAGATCTCGTCTGGAGGCATTTCTTGTTTCGTTCTTCCTAAGATCGACTCGCCTTGGGTGCTTTCGTACGATTAAAATGAGCAGCAACAATACACGCCGTGCACGCAAACGGCAGCATTCAAAATAGGCCGGCATCCGCGGATCGCGTGGGCGTTTTGCTTATATGCGGTTGCATTCAAATCCCTCGGCACGCATTTTTTTTAAACTACGACGAACGATGGCCACGGGCCTCGAATGGAGGATGTACGCATGATTGGACGCCATATTTCACGATCAGAATGTGTGTGCATCCGCTGTTTTCGTTCAACGTGATTCACATTTCTTCAGCTCTCCGGACGGACAGTTGATGTTGATTTAGTTTTGATATAGTAAATGTTTTTTACGCAAATGCCAACAGGTGGCTGGTGTTTGCAATTGCAACTAAAAAAACTACTTGTTGCACATCTCGCTTTTAAAATAACTACATCGTGTCTAATATTGAGAAATAAGAATTAAAAAATTAAAATGAAATGAAGAAATTAAAAGAAAAAAAAATACAGCAAAAATAAAATAAAAATGAAATAATGAAATAGTAAAACTAACCTTTGCATATTTTGTTCTTGCAGAGATCCAGTCAACAGTTTTTGTAAAACGTCCCATCTGAAACAAAAAAAAGGTAAGAATTATAGTTTAAGATGAATGACGATAATTAATGTTTGTGATAAAAATTGTTACTTAGAAGATAGAGGAGGAAAAATGAATTATTCGAAAGCGATAAATCAGAGCGAAAGTTGCGTTCGAAATAAGTCAATCGAGGAGGTTGAATAAATCAATAACGGAATTGGAGACCGGACTTGAGTGGAGACACACGCATCGCGATCGGTATCGGGGTTGTCGCTCGTCACGCGTAGATCATTAATTATGCAATTAATTACCGCCTAATTAGCACGATCAACTCGGGATATCTCGTCGCGTCCTACCAGTGTCCGGCGTATAAATGGCAGCACGCCTTGCAAATCTTCAGAAAGAGGCTCCTCTTCCGCGTGTCTTCGTCCTTTTCCTCGTTCGCCGTCGATTTCTCCGTATTTCTACCTCTTCGTGTTTTACTTTTGCCTCTTTTTTTGCACGTGTTTACCTCGACTCCACACGCGATCGTTCGTCCACTTGATCGAAGAAATTAATCGATACGAATGGCGAAATAGCGTTGCAATTGTAGCTACACGCATATAACGATTCAAGCGAAACCAGGCTTTTCGAATTTATGATTACTTCTTTTCAATGATCGCTAAAACACGCGCGATACAAAATAACAGCTTTAGGAACACAATCGGCCGTCCATTAATGTAATTCTTTATGCTAATTTCAACATTTTTTTTGACAATCTATTAACTATTTTTTTGCTCTGTCAAATCCATGTTGTTATTATGACATTTAGATTTATGTTTTTTTGCATCCCACAGAAGAAAATTTTCGAATTAAATAAAATGAAACAAAATAATGTTTTAATGACTCAAATATTACGAATTAATAGAATTGTTATTAAAAAAGAAAAAAATTCGAACTTAAAAGTATATTAGCGAGAAAATTATATGTGAAACGATAATTACTCCTGATGAAAGATGTCTAGTAAACAATATCCTGTTCGTCGAGCGATCAAATTCGTCTGCATGTCAAAGTCTATTAAAATCGCAGACTCAAACTCGATTAGAATTCTATCAACTCCTCTTCCCGTATTGCTGTCATTAATTGAGCCCTCCTCGACTTGCTATTTACATAAACTCCGCCCATAATAACAATCGTAAAAGTGCGCTGCGGACATAAAATTTGCTTTACACCGTACTAAACGATACTTTTCTCGTTCTCATCGTTTTCTTTATCTTGCGACTCTGCTTCACGGCTGCAACTTGCTTCCCTGTCTTCATCTATACACCACGAGAGCTCGGTGCTCGAGCATTGCTAATCCTTAACGACCCGGACGATTTCGTCGCGGAAGAAACGACCCAACCGATGTCTCGATACCCAACGAAATTGTCGCAAGCTCGTTGACGGCGCAGTTAACGAACACGCACCTACATGTCTCTTCACGGTAGAGTGGGTGGATATGATAATATGCAAATAGCGCGAAACAACTCGAATAGGTAATGTCAGAATAATCAAACACAATTTTTCGTCTCCTTCCCTTATTATTTCTGACCAACTTCAATTTTCAATCGGTTCTAGATTTTTTTCTTATATTTAAAAACGTAATTTCTTTTTAATTTTAAACAATATTTTTGTTTTTGTCTTTTATCCCTCTGAGTTTTTCAAATTCAAAAAAACTATAAGTGTATTTTATATTTTTCAATATATTTTGGTATATATTTTTCATAATATAAATAACTGGGCATGTATTTTTATTATTACATGGAACTGTGTGGTTTCATTTCCACTAAAAGAAAATCAAATCTGTTAACAAAAGATTAAAAATAAACATGATAACGAAAACATTGCAACTAATTTGAATGATGGTAAAAAAGTTGTGTGATGCCAACCCACCTCATCGTCAGCGAAAATGCACCAGAACAAAAAGGCCCGAACAGATTAACATTAAAGCACGATGGGAGATGCACGATAAGACTGACTGGTTGGTACATTTGTGTTTCACTGAGGCTGACTGGTTTCGTTTCAACTACTGGACAGATGTTGGAACGCTCTTTGACTTGGCATTAGCACTGCGGAATTGAGCCGCGCTTTCAGAGATATTTACGTCCAGATTAACAAACAACGGTGAAAAATACTTTGGAGCTTCAAAATTACCTACTTTTATGAAACTGCGAAATTGAAATATATTGACAAGTATGATACAATATTCGTGCGACGAAATTGCGAGACACGATATAAGTTACGCAACCGAGTCTGTGGGCCCTCGATAAATCACAATTGATTATGCTTCATAGAGGCGGATGATTTGTAAGCGGATGAAAAAGAAAAGAGGAGCGCAACGCAGCCGTGGAATCGCCACAAAACAATGTTTTTTCTGCACTCTCACAATATTTACGATCGCGATAGAGTTTATACTATCGGCGAATAAATAATATTTGTTCGCTCTCGTTATGCCCGCGGTTTTTCCCACGTGCTTTTTCTATCTCTGTCTCTATTTTTGCTACTAATGCCATTGTTTCCACCCGACAATGCACCTATCCCGACACGCAAAAATTAGCCGAGCGTTGCCTAATACGAAGCGCTGCATGCAAATTATCGCTTCCAATCGGAAAACCTTTTTTTTATATTTCATAAAAATTCAATACTATTTTTTGTATTATTTCTTCCTTCATAGAGCGATTTTCAGTGGATATATAAATATTGCATAAAAAACAAAATCACTTAAGTGAAAAAAATTTAATCAATTATATGCCATCAGTAAATTTTACCCAATGTAAAAAAGGAAAATAAAAGATTTAGTAAGTTCAGAAAGTGCAAGATTTTAATTGATAAACGCTTGTTAATGTTGACCATGAGAAAACTAATTTGAAATGAAAAAAAAGAGATACAAGAAAGAGAAATGCATTTTACAAGCAGTTGCAATCAGTATACAATAATCCGCGTGTGTACGGAGTAATTGATTCGCGATGTTCGAGTTGTCACTGGGCATTGATTCAGTTATGGACAGAGGACGCCTCAAACGATGAATCAATTAAAGTTTGCGTGACCGCAAGCCAGTCGCGCGCACCTTAATCGGGTGTTAAATAAACCCACGCCGTCGCATTACGCTCGGCTCAAGTATCCCGTGTTTTCTCTTTTTCTTTTCTCGTTTGCGCCGTTATCATTTTACAAAACTCGTCAAAAATGTTTTATTGACCAAATCCTGGCACATTGCAAGCTTGCAAAAACGTCCCACCCGGACGCTAAAACTGGCCGCATTCTTTTATCGACGATCAGAATAATTTTCAATCTACCACCGGAGACGAGGATCAAAAATTTCAGTCACGATTCAACGTTCCAATAAGATTGCAATTTCGCAGCGCTGAATCGGCAGAGCCGATAAATGCAAAGAAAATGACACGAACCGGGGAATCAAATTAAAATTTCAATTACGATTATTGAAAGGCCAACGCGGGGGAATTAATAATAGACCTCTTAATAAGATGGCAGTTGTTGATAAAAGTGCTGAATCGCGGACGAGAGAGCTACCTTTCATGCGATCTAGAAGCAATTATTATAAATTCACGCGGCGAATTTGCAATGGAACGTACGCGGCCGTTGCGCTCGTGGGCACTAATTCATTTATTCGTTCATTCTTATAGTTGCGCGTTGTATACGTATACACACCTGGGCTTGTTGCGCGCATACACAACGAAATATTTACCCGCGAGGTAGCGCGATACATTTGCTTAACATGATTGCTTCCGCCGTACATGTATGAAAAATCGTGTCCTTATATTTTCTCAAAATTTTTCTCTTCTCCAATTCAATATATTGGATGTAGCAATAACGTATGAGATTAAAACAAGTTGCACAAAAATTACAATACTTTTCAATTAATTTATTTCCTTATTTATTTAATTGATATAGTAGTAGATGAGATGCAAAAGCGTTTTTACTGCGACGGATTATAATGCTTTCCTGATTGCATTTCAATTTAGCCGCCATTATGGCAATTAAGATGATTAAATTTCAGCATCAATTTTGTCCACAATCGGAGCAATAAAAAATGTTTCGGGGAATTTTTGTCTGCATACTTTTCGATTATATTAATAATATTAGACGTCGTCATCAAATTAATTAACATAATTTAGGTTAGGTTTTTAACCTAAATCCTTAACCTTTAATTTATAAAGTCCTTCTAGTATTACTATTTTCGAGAAGGGCCAATCGCTCAGGGACTCAGGCCACGTTTCGCGCATCAGTTGGATCTGGATTCAATTCCAACCATCGGTAAATTATTTACTATTATATTTTTTTGAAAATAATGTAACAAAATTTAACTCTTAAGCCCCTGTTTTTTTTCTATTTAATACTTTGACATTTTTTTACTCTTTACGTTTTCTATCACTAAATCCATTGTATCATACTTGTCGGTATTTGATCGATTGGATTTTTTCCGAAGATCATTTTTAACGCAATTTTGGATTCAAAATTATAAAGTTTATTGGATAAAAATGCAAAAAACAACAAAATTGAAAACATTTTTTGCCAGATTTCGCTTTTTTTATTTAGTGCTAAAAACAAAAATATAACATTTTTGTTACTCTACGATAATGTTTTAAGGGTTCAGGGGCCAAACAGTTTGGTAAAAATTCACGCATCCTTGAGAATTATCATACCAATTTTTTTCGCCGTGTATAACAATGTAATGTATATTTTTGCAAACAAGTGTAATTTTGAGAAATTTAATTTCAGTTTCAGACGATTCAAACAATTCGAAAATCGGAATGAAAAATGGTTGACTGGACCCTGAATGGGGGCTGACACCTGCCGAAGTGGCGCGATCACGATTAGTTGATTGTACGTAGAAAGGCGGAACTATTTTTCGCGGGGCGTCCGTGTTTGGGACGTAGATCATGAATCGATCTCGAAGCGCCGAAAAGAATGCCAATTAACATTGGGCCGGTCGTTGCTCTCTGTTTAGCCGGGCGCTCGCTCTTCTTGTCTCTGTCGTTGCAAAACGCTCGTCGGAAATCTCGACCAGGAATCTCGAATGAGAGTGCCTTTCGTGCTCTTAATGGCTTTCGAGCGTTTATCCCTTTGCCAACGGCGTTCCGAGAGTAGCGCGCTCAAGCTACACACTCACGCGCGCGAGAGTTCTGTTTTATCTGAGTTAAATATATACGAGACCGTGAAATAACACTCGTATGAATTTGTCGCGAAAATGTTATCGAACTCCGCTGATGGACGCGATATTTCGCAAGAGCTCGCGAAACGACATTTAAATTTTAAATTCAAACATCATCTCAAAAACAAATCGTTTTACTTTTTTTTCTATACGCGTGTCTAATGTCGCGACTTATATCACCACGTATAAATAACAACGTCTGTGTTTGTACATGTAAATTGCAAGATGAATTGATTGCGCATGAAATATTCATCATACGGAATGAGAATAACAAAATGATGAAACTCGGATTAATCGAGTTTGAGTCGGACAATTGCAGTCGCCACAGATGAAATCGAAATTACATGCGAATCAATTTTGAATGAACCGCGCAAAAAGTATGCTTACGAAGTTCAACGAGAATGATAAAGCGAGTGTTTTCAGGAGCGTGACAGGGCATACAATATACATCACGCAAGTGATATCACGCACTTTGGCCTGCCGGACAATCGCCTTAAATCTGGCATTAGTTTTCGTTTCCGCGGCGCACCCACCTCGCGGGGATTAATGCGCGCAGTCTCACGGACCCCACGTGGGCGTGCGAGCAACGCAGGTGTCCCGCGGCCCCAGATCCGATCGTCTTATCGGACGTGATTTCTGCGATTTATTGACCCCCAAAGACAACTCTGATATACGTTCTTATAACGCATCACTATCGACCGCATATTAAGTTACTCTAAGCTCGTAATTCCGCAGATCCGCATCTCCTACGCACATTCCTCTCGAAACATTTTTTTAATTCCTCTTTAGAATATCTCATCTGCTTCTAACCGTCATATGCACGTTTTATAATTGCATTTTTAAGAAACAATTTTTTATATGCAATAACCGTTTTCTTTTTTTTTTTTTTTTTGTGTTGCGTTTTTTAATTGGATCAGTGTATAACAAATATACCCAGACAAAAATAAACATACTTGTTACATATGTTTGTTTGTTTTTTGTTTTTTTCATTCATTGCAGAACGTGATGATACAGTAATTTTTCCCGCCAAGTGTATTGGCGGGACAAAAAAGTGACTCAAAATCAGTAGTAAAGTCGAGTTTTGTTAAAGCAGGCTGGATCGCGCGCACGCGAGTTTTTATTACGCGCGCGACTTCGATTAGCCGACAATAACGATGCAATAAAATTTGATATCCCCGGAGTGGGATCGCGCTTTGACCTCGAGCGAACAAAAATAATACTCGCGGTGTCATCCATTATTCAACGCCACTGTGCGCTTAATTGGCCTACCGAGACGGGAGTTCTCTCGCAGGAACCATTTATTTTTGCGCAAAAACATCGTTCTGTCTCACGTCAAAAAGTGTAAGAATTGACTTTTCATGCACGCGAATTTGATCGTTCTAAATTGATTCGAGTATCGGTGATGGGTATTAAAAAAAGTACATCGACTTTCACGTAAAATTTATGGAGTTGTATATACAGAAGTAGGAAGGATTTTTTCTCCGAAACCGTTAGAATTGGTTTACTTAAAAAAATGGTTAATAATTTTTTTTTTATATAAATCATTCATTTCAGATGAGTGAGTGCATTAAATGATTGTTTTTAATGAAATTTCACTATCAAATAGATTAAATTATATATTTACAATATTTTTAGATTAAAATATATACTGTATATATACAGACAGAAGCATTAATTCAAGAATTTACTTAATTTAACAGCATTAGCACTTACAAACTGTCTTAAAGCGGGAAATTAGCTCGACACGTGGTGACTCTGCTGTAGCGTGTCGAAGCTGGCGATTTCTACACTTAAAAGGATTACGTAAAATTCAATGTCACGATTTACACGACTTTTGGTCCATCGCGTATCTGATTTTTAATTATGCGCTGTCACAGGACCTTTCTCAAATCGGCGACTTACAAAAGCTTACTTACTTGTGACTTACAACAAAAATCATTGATCAAACATCACTTATTTTGTTCATAATTTCTTAATTTTTAATTAGTTTGGTCATATTGATTTCATTGAATAAAAAAAAACAGAGCAAACCGTTTTGAATATTGTGTGTCATTTTAAAGAAAAAAGTATAAAGTGAAAAAAATGAAAGGGTCTCTCTAGAATGAGTGAGAATCAAAAAAAAAAAATAATAATAAGGAGATTGGGAGGGGGTGGTTTTATCGATCGTTCGGAGTGGCATACACCCATCGTTTGAATCCAGTTATCCAAATAAGATGGACGGCGGCGATAACGTCGACTGTCTCGTTGCGCGGGTTATCGATACGACGCATCGATTATTACGGAGTCCCGTACACGCGCTGTCGACGCGTCGGAAAAGAAAAGCGAATGAAAACTCTCTGCCGCAACGACGAAAAATAAAGGGGGAAAAAATTGTTCCACCCAAGACCAAAGGAAGAGAATGAGTAGTAATTCTTGACGCGTCGACAATTTTTGCCGCGCGCGCATTGAATCGACTCGCATTCAGATTATTTAATGGTGAATTCGTTAGCAGGATTGAGCCGTTTAGGATGCAAAAGAGGTGCTCTCGGAGAAATGATGATGCGGCAAAACTAGACTCCGGCGTGCGCTGAAAAATAATGAGTAAGGCGTTTCGAGCGAGTTTGGACGTAAAGGAAAACGCTGCGATATTGTTTTTGCAACTCCCGCAATTTTCAATTTCTTCCTATAACTTGGTGCTTTGTATCAACAAAATGTCAGACCAAAAAGAAATGTTTGCAAAGTGTTTCTGTTGATTATCGAAAAAAATTTTTGTTTATTTCAGAAACTGGTAAAACGTTGTTTTGTGCAGACGAAATAAAGAATCAAAAATATTGTTACGTTGGCTAGCCAATTAAAGTTTCGAGGAGAGCATGAGGATGCAAGTCGCGTGTCCCGCGTCCCTTACGCGCCCTTATTCACAATGCGAAGAATCTGAATCGCACGGCGACGTGCGAAACAGGTTCGTTCGTGTGGGCAGTCGCGGTGCCGATGCGTTCGCATAGATATACAACCTACTCTTGTCTCTCGTTAGGGCATGTACGTTTTCCTAGTTATATTCCCCGGGATGTATCAAGGCCACGGCCTCTCTTATAACGATATACGAAAGGCACGAAAATCATGCCGGATAACTTGCGCTCTTTATTCCCGATCGCACCGCTATGCCATATCCATACAATGCGCAATTATTTTCGCATTTGTTTTCCTAGAAAATAACCCCTTTTTCAATATCCGTAACTGTATCAAACGAAATCGCACACCACTTTTTTTTCTAACATTCAAATCAACTTCCAATCATTTTCATATCAATTTTTCAGACCAATTTTAATTTTATAGATATTATTTTCTATAAATATACAACTGCTTGCAATTTTAGTATAACATTTTTGTCATCAGTTCTTTTTAATTTAAGTGATTTTATTATAGCGACGGTCCGGTGTTGAAACAGATGTATCGTTCCGGGTAGCAAGTCCAGGGGATTTTATTCTTGAAAACGAACATATCTCGCGTTGGATTTACAGGTATCGCAAATGCGGTGCGAAACAATGCGAGCATCACGGTACAGTGTTGAGTTGCAAGTGTGCGGCTGGCGCGCATGTTAGTCGCGCAGTAATGAACGTTAGGCCCACCGCGATTAAAAAATAGGAGCCCAGGAGCAGCTCCCATTGTGCCATACCATGCAGGATGATTTTTCCACGAGCTGTGGCAAAAACAAAAAGCATGTCGCGCGCTCTGGCTATTGTTTGACTCACTGATGCCACCAGCTTGGAATGCGCCATTCAGAACAGTAGCGAGAAACACCATCAACTTTGTTTTCGTTTTCCTTTTATTCTTGAATCAACAACTCCTTTTTATCAATCAATTTAAATATAAACTTTTCAGATGATTCTTTTCTTAATTTTTATATTGGTTTATTATTTATTTTTTAATTTTTGTTACCTGATTTTGGGAATAAATTAAAAAAAAAAAAGAAATTATGTGCATATAATAACAAAGAAAGTGCATTAACAAAGTTACAGTTACAGTAATTGCGTCTACAAAGTCGACAGTTAATAACGAGCTATATTTCATTATTCTTCGGATATATTATATCTGGAACATATTCTATTCTAACTTGACGAACAACATAAACTGCTAATGAGTTCTGCAGGTTGACGAAAATTCGTCATTCCAATTAAGTAACATGAAATTCATTTCAACATTTCTTCTGGATGGAAAATGTTAGAAAATGTTTTTGAAAAAAAAAAAAACAAAACAAAACAAAAAAATGAAAGACAGAAGTTCTATTTCTCAATTATCTGTGGAGAGATAAAAATGATAACGGCGAGACAAAATTAGCTCAGAAATGTGACGGAATTGAATTTAAAACAAAGCAGTAATTTAACTAAGAGGGTCATTAGGCGCCATGCCAAAATTCTAGATCCCGCAAAAATGTCTCTGGACAGA
This sequence comes from Trissolcus japonicus, assembly GCA_030522925.1. Classification (NCBI taxonomy): domain Eukaryota; kingdom Metazoa; phylum Arthropoda; class Insecta; order Hymenoptera; family Scelionidae; genus Trissolcus; species Trissolcus japonicus. The sequence continues at coordinate 20,523 of JAPYZS010000704.1, read as the reverse complement.
AGAAAGGAACATTATCTTTCAAATGGCATAATTTTTTTGCTTCTGTGCGAATTAACGCAAAAACCCTGCACAAAAGTCAGTGAAATTCTTCACATTCAACATAGCCCTTTGGATGCCCGCAGAATCGCAGACGCCGCAGATTATGGAGCCATTATCGCGTTGTCGCCGACCAAAGCTGTTCCTTTTACGATTCTTCTAAAGTGAGATCATCATCTTTGGGATGAAACAAATTTGGAATTTATTATTCATTAGCGGATTTTTTTAACAATTCAATTTCAGTCAGTTGCATATAAAGCTGCATAGTATTCGTTGAACACTCCAAAACTTCGGAACAAAATTAATCTAACAAAACGTTTGTGAAAACGCGAGCTTTGCTAGTTTGCATTCCAGTTGATTGAATTGCCGATAAAAAAACATTGGCATAACTTGGTGATACGAGAACAAAACACAATCACACGGAAGCGCGTCAAACTTTGACCGAGAGAGCAAAATGATACCAAACTTTTGCTTCGCTCGTCGTGTTTCTGATGTCTCGACTATTTTTTTTTTTCTTTGTCTATCTTCTTTTTTTTCAGTGTACGGTAAAACTTTTCATTATTCATGTACATAATTGCAGACAATAGGCGGGTTTTTACGCTGTCATTTGCGTTAACGAGATGCGATGAATTCGCGGGTCAAAATCTCGATGTCCTTTTCGAGTCACGTCCGGCGCGTTTTCTTATACAATAACGCTCTTTCGAGTCCTGTTAGACCAAGTTCCCACGTCAACTCTTTTGTCGCTCGTCATCGACAAGCCCGGCATAATGCAACGATTTTTTCACCCAAAATGCGCCTCGTGCCGCGCATTTAAATCGGCCGCGAATTCTAATTGGCGGATCATCCGCATCATTATCTCTGCAGACCCGACGTGGTGTTCACACTTTTTGCAATTAAAACTGCATCTTTAATCCGCAACCACAAAAGTCCGTCCACAAAAATCTGACACTTTTAGACACTTTTCTGCATGCTTCCTGTCAATTTTAAAATGAATTATTCTTTTTCAATACATCAATCGCACGGCAGAAAACAAGTAGTGCAAAAAAAGCGAAGCAATGATGAACGGGTTGAATTTTGAAAACTTAATAGCCACACTTTTAAAGTGCCAATTTGCCAAGTAAAAGCTGCAATTTAATTCTTTGAAAAATAAAATGAATAATTATGCTAAACCCTCTAAATATGACGAGAGGCAACAATGTGCGTGGGGGCTTTTATTAAAAGTGGCACGTTTGACACGGAATAGGTATAAATTGGGTGTGCTTTATTGAAGGGTTTTGCTCGAACATGATACGAGAATGCTATAATCAGAAAACTGTTGAACGTCAGATTTCACGAGGCGATCTGGTTGTCATGCGTTGTACGATGCATGGTTGCACGCGATCCAATTGCTGCGATCGACCTATACGAGTTGGCGTTACGTGGTGGACACGCCACTTTTTTTTTACTCTCTCGAAGTAAAAGCTACTCTATTCAAACGAATTGCTCAACTGGAAAAAAATTTTTGTTTCTCAAGCAAAAAATAATTTATATGTCAGATATTTCTCCCATATATAAATATATAGCCTAATAAAAAGATCATATATTATCCATATATTGCCAAATGATTGACAAGATAAGACAAAATATTGTTTTTGTTTGAATAAATTAACTATGCAACAAAAATAATATTAAAGGAAAAAAATAAACATCAGATAGAATAAAAAATATTTTCAATTAAAAACCAGCTTCAGCTTCAGATTGGATCGCAAATTTTGTTCAATTCTACTCTTTGATGACTCTAATTAATCGGCCGGAAATCAAATCAATGATGAAAAATTGCGTAGTTTCAAAAGTATATTCGATAGCATCATGAATCATCCAGCACATATTATTAGCTTCCAACGGCAACAATTCAATGGGGAAAAAAAGACTATTTTAATCAAGCGCAAGCTAGTTAGTGTAGCTACTTTATCATGAAAGGCGAAAGAACAGATCTTGTGATTTTCAAAGTGCAAGAACCAAGTTCCTGAGTAATTGCTCGAAAAAAGATACCCGAGAAAAACAGAAAGACGGGCGTGTGCTTTGAACAAGAGCGTATAACAAGAAATCAACTCATTTTACAAATTGCACTGCTATTCCGGAATTCTCGCAATTTTATGTTTTTTTTTAAATTAAAGTGCAAGAGTTTCAATTGAGTTTCGATGACTGCTACCTGGCTATCGTAAAAATTAATAACACTCGGAACGTACTTTTTTTAAAGTGGTCTAACAAACACATAAGATCTTACACTGGTCGCGACTTTTTCATTCGCTTTCACAATCTTAAAAACGACCGCTTTTTCAAGAAAGATAAATGGCCAAAAATTGTACAAATATTTTTATTCATTTATTTATTTATTATTATTATTATTATTATTATTTTCATGAAAATACCATTTCGAATATTTTATATGAGAAATTTTCTTGTATTTTGTAGTTTGTAGTAGAGAAATATGTGTACAATTTGGAAACTATTGCTTCATGAGTGAAACGTCAAAGTTGATCGCTATTTCGGAACAATATTGTGCGACCATAACTTACATCTGAGTGGGTTTGGTGGACGCATAAAAGACACGGAAGGTCAGGAGTAGGCGAAAAGCCGTTCATCGAACCCGCGTTCAGCGGGCCCGCTGAAGATCACTTGGCGGGAGCTATTTTTTTGGTCTTGTTGTAGGCATCACGTAGCTTACGGGACAAGTGTAGGAGGCGGGATCCCGCGGAGAGCTCGAGATAAGACGGAAGCAAGCGAGCGCAAGATAGACGCGAAAAGAGAGAGCGAGCGAGGCCAAAGAGCCATTGTAAATTGAATCCGAAGGTTGCCCCCAGATGGGCCCTGTCATGATGCTACTTCGCCGCTACTATTTCATTCGCTTTGACACCTCGCTGGAATTTGCCAGCGCGGATACTAACCTTTCCTTCCGCCAGCAGATATTTTCCTTCTTCGATCGACTATTTTGGCCGACAACATTTGTTACTTCTGACTAATAGGCAGCAAACTCATCATTTTTCAAGCCTCTGAAACCAAAATTCATAATCATATTAGTTAACAATATTTGGATAAACATGTCAGACATCTCATAAATTTTATAAGGAACAGAACAAAATGAAATGTACCATCAAATGAAAAAAAATATACATATAATTAAATTTTGTACTCTAAAGACTAGGGCGAGGTCGGAAACAAAGCACAGAGCAAGCACTAAGACTTGCTCATCTCGCGGTGATCTATCAAACGCGCGCAAGTTCTAATTCAGGGCGACATAAACTTGTCGATACACGTACGGCGACGATAATTATGTCTTCCATTAATTGTAATTTACTATCGGCTTGCGCGTCATAAGATTATTTATTATGACCGAGGAACAGTCGTCATTAACCCATTAAGACTATTAAGGCCCAGCCGCACACACAGCATGGCGTGCAAACAAATCATTTATCAAGAGACAACTATACGGACAAGCGGGCCGCAGCGGTTTTCCGATCGTTCCCGATAGCCGGGCGTTTATAAATTTACGATACTTTCTCGCGGATCATTACTTAAATCAATAAGACCGTTAGGTCTCGGCGAAATATATATTCAAACATTCGGATAAATAATTCGCCGTTATCATGAGTTACTCGCGCGGTTTTTCGAATTGAAATGCGTGTGTGCCCTTGATATGCTCATGCCGGACACGATCAAGGAAGAGAGTTTCTAATGCGTATGTGTTTTTCTTATATCCCGCGCGGTATACAACCGATTAATTAACCGCGCGCTTCAACTCGCGCACGTGATTAATGTCTAATCGCTTCATTGTAATTGCAATTCACTTGTTGATTTTCATGAAATATGAAACAGCTCTCGGGAGCGATTCAACATCGCCAAATGAGAGGAAGAGAGAGAGAGAACGAAAGTAATAATAAAAAAAGCGATCGATCGATCACGATTAAATTGTGAGAAAAACCGTAACCCATGTCACGTATCAGAGGTAAAACAATTTCAGTCCAATAAAATAAACAGTTTTTCGCGTTGCAAAAATGAGAGCCGAACACGCTCACAATGCGCCAACATAAATTCGTCTGCGAAAGTGCATCGTAAATTTAACACCGCCTGATATAATCTCGCAGTCAATTCGCAGACAATTACGGACTTACAACTTCATTAAAATTACATATTTCCCGATAACAGGGATCGAGTACATTTTTTTTTGTCCTCTCGTTCGCTCTCTCCGAGTCTCTTCAACGAACCTTTCCAGTTCGTCTTTGCGACGTTTATTGCGCTTTATTGCTGATCATTTCAGCAGATCTCGCACGCATGCGTCGTAAAATCGAGCGCGCGCAAACATTTTATTACCGCGAATTGTCGCGTTGCGAGCGCCTTTTATTGCACCGATATGCACACCGCGAAAACACGCGCGCTCTTTTACATCACGATCGATCACGAAACGACTCTTCGGGAAAACCGCACGGAAAAGCAGAAACATCGCGTAAACTTCAGCATCGGCATTTCACGTGCCTGGAAAAAGTGTTACCGATTCCGTATACTTCAAAATTGAGATGTCTGTGTGCTGTAAAACATTTTTTAAAAATTTTTTTGTTGTTGTTAGAAAATATAAAAACAGGAGAAAGTTTTGTTTTAAAATTATAATTGTACCCCGAGTATGGCCTGTGACGCGAACCATTGCCCAATTAGCGTCAAGATGCCGACGCGGATGCTTACATCATGGGTACAGGGTGGCGCACCGGGTAATCGTACCAAACGAGTTGGCCGAACAGGTCGATCGCTCTAACAAGCAAGCTCGTTTTGCGTCGAGAGTCTCAGCTATTCTTGTACAAGTTCGTCAATTATTTGATACTTACTATTATGCGAATTACAAGATTACTATTTAATTCTCTGACTATGCATTAAACTGTTATCTCTCACCTTGATTCGATTTTCCATTTTTAAAATTGCAAAATTTTGAGAGCATATTTAAAATTCAGTGACGTACAAACTAATATATATGAACGTATGTGATAGTATATTCACTGGTCCAAATAAAAAACGCAACACTTCCCATAAGAATTACATATAAAGGGTTGCGTTTTTTATTTGGACCAGTATATGTGATATACGTTTCTCAGAAAGAAAGAAAGATATGGGACACATACTTCCATTAATATAGCTATATTTGCATATTGAAAATGTGTCAGATTTGCTGCATGTAACATTAATAGTTCTATGTATATGTAAATATATAGATTACATATACACATATATAGAGGCATATTTGTTTTCCCAAACATGGTAAAATGAAAAAAATAATATTTCACAACTGAACGCCAACTTGTGCTGATCTAATTATCTCATAACGAATACAAACTGCACAAAAAAAGTAAAAATTAATTTTCCAGTTTCACAAATTGAAAACTTTTGGACGCGCAAAGTGACGGCAAATAAATTAGAATACCATAAAGTTAGCGCGCCGTTATTTTTGACCAGAGTAAACTGTTTGGTATTACTTTGGCAACGAGTTGCCGTGATAAACAGTATAGTTTACACCCTCGGCGAGAGTTGCTCGGAGTGAAAGTGCGCGCGGAGGGTTGGCACAAAGCCGAAACCCCTCCACGCGGAACTTCCTTATTTGTTCGTCGTGGCGTTTGTCGATAAAAAGCCACTCCCAAAAATCATCAGTTCGGCTCAGTTCAAGTGAACTTCCTGACAACTTTATTATTGCTTCTTCATACCTTTTTCCTTTTTTCCTCTTCTTTTTCGTTCTTCCTAATTTCCTCAGGCCATGCCCTACAGGCTGAACGTATTCCCATATCTAAGCGATGTGAATTTTGCTCGACCTGTATATATATATTCAAACAGGAAATCAGATGCGATTCAAATGAAAACAATAAATTATCGATTAAAATGTAATCGTGTAATATTGATAATGCGCATTAATTATGTGACGGCACTTACCACTGGGGTTGTTGTTCTCATCGCATATGTAAATCGCTGATAGCAGCCAATCGTGCTGACCGATCGTGAAAAGATTGTCCGGTTATATACAATGAATTAAAGATCACCCTCCGTGAGCTCGGGTTCAGGTTCTGACTTCTTAGTAGACCGCTGCATACTCGTCACCTCTGCAATCATAACCAGTTCAAAGTATAACAAAACAATTGACAACATTTCAGACACAGTTCGAGTAGAACAACTTTTGACATGTTTCTTTTATTTTTTTATCCCTTAACCTTATTTAAATGTTTAATCTTATGTAAATCTTTAATTTTTTTGAAATGTTCCATTTTTAATTTGTCGATGGTAGGGTGGGGAACAGTTGACGTTATTCATGATCGGTTTCTTAATTTGATTTGTCATAAATCAAAATGAGTCCGGCTATTTGAGTTATTTTACAAATTCCAGCTTCGTTATTATTGATGCTTTATTTGGTCAACGTCACAGGGTACGTCTGCGATGCCTGTGACAAGGAACGGGGCAAAAAAATGCGACTGATTTATCTGCTGTTTGTCTCTTCCCCTCGCTCTTGGCTGTCCCTCTAGGATTATCTGGGCCTATCTCCGTTGTCGCGGCTCGTAGATTGCGTAGGTGTCTTGACATGACAGTGATTCCGCTGTTATTATAAGAGGAGCAGCATCCTTTATCGATGGCTATCGCGGTGCCCGCGACGGTACACTCTGTTCGTTTTCAAGCGGCGATATGATTGCGTCAAAAGCATATCTGTTGTGTGTAAATCTTGTACCGCGCATGGAATTTGCAAATTTTGTCGATAAGTTTTAGCCGCTCGTTTTATTCCCGGAGTGAATTTCGCGCGCTTGTTCCTTATTCAACTACTATATTACACTGCGATTCGCCCGACAGCGCTGAAAAGATAGCGTCACGATGATAAACATTTCTTGTTTATATGCCGATGAAAACTAAAAATACAATTATAATAAAGCTCTGCAAAATGTTGCCCCGATCGCTTCATTTGTATCCGGTCCATTTGTTTTGTGCACATTTTAGTATTTCGTTCAATTTACTTTCATACACACATCGGAGCAATCGGAAAAAAAAACTTTTTTTCAATATTTTTGCAAGATAAATATTGAAATAAATCGGTCATAAACGTTCATGGACAGATTTTTTTCACTCTCCAAACTTTGCCATGAATGTGCACGTTTTGTTTTTCGTTTCGTACGAGAGAAGGAAAACTGGGAGGTAAAATATTTTCGACGTTTGCGTGCCTTTTGGCCGGCCCTTTATCGTGTGTAATAAAAGTCTCTCTCTTGTGGGTCGGCAAACAGAGTACGCACGGGAAAAATGTGATAATGAACGAAAAAGGGCCTTTGCGGGCGAAAGATTTACACGCGTGACGTGTAACAGCTTTGAACTCGTAAGAACGCCTCGGCGCACAGTATATAAGAAAGTAATACAGAATCGTGGCGTGTTGCACGGCACAAAGCGGCTTTTCGCTAATATTCACTACGATTCTCACTCACTCCGGGCTATAAAAAAAACCTCTGATCAACTCTTGAATCGAATAAATCGCGAATACTTTTATTTGTCTGTGTGAGACAATAAAATGTCAAAATTTTAGTAGACTGTTTGTACAAATAAATGCAGAGTTTATTTACAAAAGAAGATTACTCTGTTGTGTTTACAAAACAAAATACATTAAAAAATTTTTTTAATCTTAATTTAAGACAAGTTAAAAAAATTTACATCAAAATTGAACAAAAATTTGTTAATCATTAAAAGCAAAAGATGCAGTTCGATTTTGCCCATATTATTTTATGGGCACTTTTACTACTAATCAATTTTTCTAGACATACATGCGACGTACATCGTTTCTCTTTCACGATTACTCTCTCCAGACGACGCGATCAAAAGAAGACCCGTGAGAAAATTTCGTTTGATTACGTTGCGACTCGCATCTTTAGTTACGTAATTCCATCTCTATCGCTCCCATTTGCACTTTTGAAATCGCATAAATAAATAATAATTTTATATTAAAAATTCGTAACCGAAACAAAAATGGTGAAAATCGTATCGGAAGAAAAAGCGCTTTGTGCACGTCAAAATGTCTCTGTCCCTGTCTTTGCTTCGCTTTTGACGACCAAGTATTTAACGCTGTAACAAAAACTGTGCAAATTTAAAAACGCGTAAATACATTCACGGTGAAAACAAGCGCGGCACGTACGGCTAATTCTGTTCTCCTCAGTTAGTTGAGCGGACGGTCTGAGGGAAGGTGCAAAAAGTAAATGGTGCTATAATGAGCCCAAAAGTGCGTAAAAGGACGAGTTGGCGCGGGCCGCGCTACGACCAACACGCGTTCCGGTTGGGAAAGAGCAAGTAAAGTGAATTATGGTAATGCAAGTCCTCGGTCCAGGCCAAGTTGAGCTATCTTGAGGGCGCGGACGAACCGCGAGCAAAGAAATTATGTAAACGAAATCGAATTACTTTTCTGCCTCGAGATTTTGCTTGTCCCTCGCAGGAAATGCACACAATCTGACAAATCTTATTCAACCTAACTGAATTTATAAATTATTAAATTTCAAATTTTAAATTTTATTTTTTAAATTTTTAATACTACAAATTTTAATACAAAGATAATAATACAAAATTATAAAAAAAAAAAAATTCTTTTTTTGACTACTTTTGATCCCCTGAGAATCACCGGGTTACAAATAATAGAAAAATATAAGATAGATGTTGACATAAATAAAATTGATGACTGACGACACAAGACGATAATTTCCCACACGATTGTGTCATCGCACTGCGCCTTAAGGAGGCGCGAGAAAGCCATTTGAAACTCGCAGTTTGAAATCACGACCCTCGACGTAATTATAATCCAATTCGCTGGACATAAAAATCAATCAATGAAAGCAAATATTCAAAAGAGAGGGAAAGTGATGTCGACTTGGAGGAGTCGCGGTGCGACACACGGGGATCACGTTCCCACGTGCAGAGAGAAACTGATACACATTAATAGGCGCCATTATCGTACGCTTTAATTATGCCTGATTATTATTATTCATTGTTCGCGGGGACTATTCAAACGACCGAAATGTCGGCTGTCATCAATGAATGAGCACAGAGTTGCACTTTGAAATTTAAATGTTGCGGAATCAGAGGAAATATTCTTTCGATAAAAGTAAAAGAGATACATTGTTAAATGAACAAAAAGTTAATATGGAAGTACAATTAAAATTCAATGGAACAATGTATTTATTTTAATTAGAACTGTGGTCAACGCCAAATTTCATCGATCCTTTCTTGGTCTTCATAATAATTATCGAACTTACGATAACAAATGAATATTTTAAGATAAAATTGTATAATGCGCGATTGGGGGCTCTCAATTACCAAATCAGTACTATGCAAAGATACTTTTTTTAATTCTGTATCTCTCACTCTCTCTTTCTCTCTCTCTCTCTTTGTCTTTCTCTTTTGCATGAAAAGTGAAACCGGCGTTCGGATTTGTCGCATTTGGCGTCGTTATCTCGTACGTGCTTGGGAGCTGCCGCAAATTTGTAAGGGCTCGAGCTGTTCCTGCATCGCGATAAAAGATAATGCAAAGACCTGTTTTAAGCAAATGAGTCGTACGAGCTTTGAATAACGAGATTATGCTTTATAGATCCTAGCCAAATATACGAATCACGTAAACGGAAGTCAATTTAATCGTCTCATCATTATTATATCCTCGCTGAATCTCAATTCGGCTTGGGATTACTAAACTTAAACTCTAAAAAGTGGTTATACAGCGCCACCTGGAAACAATTTGTATAAATTTGTTTTAATAAATTTGTATAATTATTTTTTTCATTGGAGTATCCAGGAAGTGGGGTACACCGTGACATTTAATAATAAACATAATTATAAGCAAAAAGGTCAATAAAGTCAGTTGAGTAATTACATTGAAAATTGCAGGCTACGGATGCAGGAATCGCTGACGGTTGGTGGCGCTGCAGTCAATCAATTGACATTATCTACTGTTTCTGGTGAGTCGATTGAATTTACCTGTAGCCGGAGCAGAGTTCGAATGCACGCACACGGTCAAGGGTGAGATAGAGCCGGCTCGCCATACGGTACCGAAGAACCGATATGATTACATAGCCTCGTATCGGAAGTTCCACGCTTGCTTTTTTTCGTTCCTCCTTCTTCCATCCAGCGCGCATTTTAGCTCAGCGGAAAAATCCTAACGAGGCTTTGTCGTGGCTCGCTAACAACCAGAGGTTCCTAATTCAGTAGGCCCATAATTTCGACCCGATAAAAAGTAAGGCCTGGAATAATAAAATAAAGGATAATTAATGAAACAATTAAAGTTAATATCAGAAATAACGGGCGAAAATAATTGCGTCTATATATAGAGAGAGGGGCTTTTTGCAACGAGTTGTATACACGCTGGGATACACAAAAAGAAAATGGCTTGAAAAGTGCACTGCGAAAGGAAGGAGTGTGCTGTAGGTACCCCCGGTAGCCAGCACGGAGAATAGATAAGGCGTAATGAACGCGATATCCTGGTCAAGAGCCCGCACGAGCACGCGTAAGTCTACGTAATCGTGTAAGTGCAGCTACAGGAGCCGCCGAATCGACCATTGTTGCTGCCTCGAGATCCATTAAGGATTTCTGATATTTAGTACCCAAGCTCCTGCTGCTATCACCACTCCGCCAGACAAACGAGCCGAGTTCATCGAATTCCTCACATTTTTCCCACTTTACTTTTTGTTTCCCACTCATTTTGACTAATGCCGCTAAATCATTCTGATTAACAATATCTCCGTACACTCCATTTTCTTATTATATTTTATCGCTATCTCGTTATTACACTACAAGAAAAATGTCAGCCCACAAGTTACACCGCAACGTAATTTTACAACAAACATCCCTAAAGTTAACAAGTTAACCATTTTTATGCCATTTAGATATTTTGTTTAATTTTACCATAGCAGGTAGTTTACTTTTTATCATAATTACAGTGATTATTGTATTAAAGATAATGGGGGGGGTGAAAATAGTTGATTCAAGTTAACCGCGCAATAGGTACGGGCAAAGTGTTTCAAATTTTTCGCGCGGTTCGCGTGACAAGGCGCTTACTGGGGACGACAGGCACGGTGATTTTCTGTCGGATCAAAACGCTGGCTCCACGCCAGCAGGCCGACGTGTCTGCGCTACTCGCGGTTAATTACAGCTTTGAAAGCTGCACACCCGATTGATTTGGTATCGACCATTCAGAGAGTGCTTTTTTACTCGTGTTGCCCGCGCTGAACATTGGACGGTCAATTTATAAAGTGTAATTGCTGACGAGAAAGTGAGCAGTGCTGAGAATGAAAATGAAATGAAAAAAAGAAAAATTGGGGGAAACGTTATTAATCGGAGTCTCATAAAAATTGTAATAATAAAACTGTTGGCGACTCAAGTTTCTAATTCATAAGAAAAAATGAAGACGAGAAGATTTTGCAATGAAAATTAGATGGACTTTTTTCACGGGGCCCTTATAAGGCACGCCGAGACAATAATAATTTGAATAAAATATAAAGCCGATTGTATTTAAAACGCGGCTGTATCAATAAAATAATTTTGCGAGTCAAGTGGGCCCCGAAGGATGTATGGGGAAGCGTCGCTCGCCGGGTGGTGCTCGCAGATAAGGAAATCGTGATGTAGGAAGCCAGGCCGTAACGCAATCGGAGATGCGAATCTAGCGCACTCCGAATTAATAAATAATAATGCATTATCGTTTCCGCGCACCGACTTCTCGACCCTCGACTATATCGTTAACGTTTGTAATTTATATTTCGCTTTTTTTAATTCCAATAGAATTTCGCATCTTTTAAACTGCTAATCTAATTAAACTAATCTCCGCACGTTACTCGGGGTACAGTTTGTTGTCCAGGCGACGCTCTGTTTCAGAAGAACAAGTGAAATTAAAAAAAAATTAAAAAATAAAAGACCCCAGAGCAGTGATTTATGTATTTATAAGAGGAATAAAGGAACAAGAGTCTGGCATAATTCGTTGACTGTGGATCGCAACGGGAAAATAGTCGCGGACATGATTGAATGACCCAAATTGAATCAAATGGAGCCTTAATTACGGCGCTGAATCGATGCCACGGCGCCAATTTTCTCTTATTGGTCGGCGAGTATTTTTATGAAAAATTCACGTACCCCCGAAGGGTTGTTTTCATTGAGAACGCAATGAACCAATTTCATTGGCTCTTTGGGGGCGAGGGGGAAAAAACAGCCCCGATGAGGGTCAGAACGATGTTTTCGAGGGTGCGACTCGACGCGATCAATGAAATTCACTTTAGAACACGCGGGGGTGTGCGGCCCGCTCTCTTTTCTTTCTACGTTTTACATACGATTTTCCCGTCACACACACACTACCCACCGATTTATCGCCATCACGAATAACATATGGAGACAACATTTCCCTTAATACATCTTTCTACCTACTAAAACTTCATCATTCCAAAACATTTTTCATCCGATCATTTTTTTAAAATATCACTTTTTGCATTTGTCATTCTCTGTTCTTCTTCTTTTCTTTTTTTCGGTTATTCTATTCCCTTTTTTCTTGGATTGTTTTTTTCTTTCAAGAGTCAAAAAGGTTGTAAAAGCTCAGGAGTAGGAACATATAGAGATTTGTGAGGACATAGGATTGGCGCGATTGCGAGGTGTATATACCGGCATTATAATTATCGGCTATCCGGTTGCCAAGTTACACTCGATACGTACGTTAATAGCAGTAAACGACGGAAGAGCATTCAGGATGGAGCGATTTTTTCGTCGGTAATGACCATTGGCCAAGCTACCGTTACGTTATGCCGATTACACGCTGATACTGTAATAACGTATGCTTAGCTGTCGAGCAGGGAGCAAGCGGTGTCAGACTGCTATATCTCGGCACGGCCGCGATGAAAAATGCAAAACTACGCAGGCGAAAGGTGTTGAATTTGTTGATAGCCTGAAACTGAAACAAAAAAGAATATTTCAAGTAAAATATACAAGCTATTTGAAAAATGAAAGTTTATGAGCATATCCAGAATCAACTAAACCACTTTTAAAAAAAATAAAAATAAAATAATTCTCTCTTATAAAAGTAATAAAATTTTGAAATGCGTTAAAAAATCAACATCCAGCACTCCAACAAGCGGACTGATGATCTGAAATTTTGTTAAAACTTTTTTGTTTTCACTATACCTCACAGAGTTCGCGGCAATTCGTAGTTCATTAAAGTCGAACGATTTTCAAGTACGATTTTTTTTCTTGCACACTTTGGTTGTACCGTTATACTTTATTAATGAGTACACACAGTAGAACTTGTAACGAGTCTTGTACGTCTGTCGGTTTTCACTCGTCAGTGACATCCAACGAAAAAACGGGTACATGCGGGAGAGCGTATAAAGACTGGTTACCGTGAATTTCGCATAAATTGATTTCCACTCGTAGTTTTTAAATTTTTCTAATTATCATTGAGCTCGACTTATTTCTATCGGCATCAATATTTCATCCGGTAAAATCCAAACATCAAAAAAAATAACATTTTAATATTCAAATGAAAATAAGATATGTATATTTTAACTTTCTTTTCTTTTTTTTTTATATTTTTTAATTATCATTCAACTCAACTGATTTCTATAGGTATCAATATTTCATCTAGTAGGAATCCAAACATAGAAAATGGTAACATTATAATAACGAGATATTTAAATTTTCTTTTTTTTTGTATTATCTGGCGAAGTTAATTTTGTTCTCCCTTTAGATGAGAGGTAAATAGACAAGAATGAAAAGAAGAGTTGAGTTGACATGTTCATCAAGACGAGACCCCTTCGGGTCTGAACGAGAAGAAAAAGAGAGGGCAAAAAAAAGGAGGCTTCGCAGTGGAAAGACAACGCAATTACTCAAAGCGTGCGGAGCGATAAATAACAATAAGTTGACGAAATTCGGTGCGATTGCTGGCGGGGCACGAATTCGAATCATGAATCAGGGATTCTTGGCAGGTCGGAGGTGTGGGAACCCTCGGTGGCGCGCGCGACCTCGAGGGGTTGTTATGCGACCCCTGTGCATCCTTACTGGACGAAACGAAGCGAAAGGCGAGGTCTTTAGAAATTCCCCATAGGTCTTTACGGAGAGGGTGACTCGACGGATGGGTGTGGCCTGAGATCACGAAATTTATGCTAATCGCCCAAGCCGAATCGGCCCGAGGCATATAGTGGGGTGCGTGTGCGAGTCGAGAGAGCTGCATCGATTTTTTTCGCACCGTCTCGCGCGCACACCCGAGCCGTTCGCACACTTTTTCCCTCTCGCCGCAATTCAACGCTGCGCGTTGTTTTCGCTTTCGATCGATTCTTTTTCGACGACCCCTCGCCGCACGAATTTCGAATCAATTCGCCAAGTGCATTTTCAACCTCAACCTATTTCGTTTTTTTTGTTTCATTTTTATATCCATCTCTCTTTTATCAATTTCAAATTAGTTTTTCTTTTCATCATCAACCGAATGGTTTTTGGCAACTCTCTTTCTTTTCTTCTCCTATTTTTTTATTCTCTGTCTTTTCTTTTTTTTTATCGGTACTATTCAGTTATAAATGGACTCGAATGAATGAACCGCACTTCATTCACGACTCAAGAGTGTAAACAACAGTGGCAAACACTTTTCTTTCTTTGATACATTTTCAATTAATGAGTGCAGGTGAAAATTATTTTCTTTTTTTTTTATTTTATTTTAATGTTAATTAGCACTGCTTAATGAATGGGGCGACGATAATTGAATCATAATTATGTAATACGGTGACCCTGATATCAAATAATTTAATTTAGTTTTTTTCTGTGCCGCAAATGTTTGTTCCAATCAACTAGCATGAAACACCGCTGTAATATAAGATAACCACGTTTAATTGTCCATTTCTGTTGGCCGTACCCTTTGTTATCACAAGATGCGCATGCGCTATCATTTTATAAAACCAGAGCCGCACACAAAAACATGCGTGTCGCAATTATATAGGGTGAAATGAAAAACTCAAAGGAATCAGTTCCATTAAAAATTCAAACGCCCCTCGTTTCGTTCAACTTCAAAATCAGACGAACGAAAATGGAAAACAAAAGTGCGACGAGCAAATTGGATAAAGTTCGATGAAACATATAAAAAAACTACATTTTTTAAACAACTAAAACAAAATATGCAATTCGATAAGAATTAAATTATTCACGCCATGCTTGAATAGAAATTTAGGCACGGGGGAAAAAGTTTTTGGAATGCCGAAAATAAACATTGCCTTTCCCTTTTGAACACATATTTACAGAGTGCAAAAAAAGCACCTCCAATCGACTAAAAGTCCGTCGATGAAATTAAACACATTTTAATTGGATCAGAGCTTTGCGAGCGGGTATTTTTTTATTACGTTTTGTGTATCCTTTCGTTCTCTACAATAAACTATATACCCGGGACTTGATGCGAGTCAACGTGTGTCGCGTTTGAATAAATAATTTTCCTCTCTTGAATTACGTTTCAATCCTAACTCTCACAAATGTAAATTTGTTTAGCTCGACATGTTATTACACAACTTGAACAAATTTTGTTTGCGTTGGATTCGCTGTTGAGAGATCACATTTATTATTATTATTATTACAAATTATCAAAACCCACGATAATTAAAAACTCAACGTTTTCCATAACCCAAATTTAATAATGGAATTTAACAATGATAATGATAAAAGGTAAAAAATGTTTGCTGTCAAAGACGTTTGATATTAAAATAAAGTAACCCTTCAGAACATTTTTTTAAGTGGAGTAAAAATATCTTTTGGAGAAAATTTGACTAACAAAATTAGCTGATCTGGTGATCATCCAAAGCTCTACAAAACCCAAGACACAACATTTGAAGGCAAACAAAACGCATCCCACCCTGTATATGGTAACATAAGATAGGGTTGAAAAAGGGATGTGCGTTGCTAAAGAGAGAGGGGGTGTGCGATGGTGGAAAGCGTCGCCGCTCCCCGGAATAAGGGTAAGAGGGTAACAGAACGAGAAGGGGCCAAACTGGGGGCACGCCACCAGGGGGATTCGCCGGCAAAGCCCCCGCCAGATCCGCGCCATCACGAGACTGTGTCGCCTCGCATCCACTAAACTTCGATTTCGTCGACAATCTCATTACCTTTGATAAAATAATTCAGTAGAAAACAATAAAATTAACGAAACAACACTTTGAAAAACGCAACCAGAAACAAGAAATTGAAACAAACAAATTCAAACAAAAATTTTAAATACTATAAAAAACAAATATAAAAAGAATACTAAACAAGTACAACAAGTTGACGAAGTGAAAAAAAAGTAGTCTTTTTAAATGTTTTGTGTGTGAATGAAAATAAAAGTGCGACAAAAAGAAAGCAGGAAACGAGACAATCTGGAGAAGCCACAGAAAGGGATGGACGGGCAACGAAGTAGAAAAGGTGAATAAAGTGTCGGACTTAGCGTGAGATTTGAAATAAAAAATGTCTCTTTCTTGGGGACACGACGAAAAAAAAGGGGGTGCAAGTGTGTGGGTGCCATGCGACGCGACGCGTGCCGCGTCTGCGTCGGGTGAACAGCAGGTGCGTGGGCGTCGCTGCGCATCAAACGCCGGCAAAAGTCGCGTGGACAACGTGGAGAACCCGGAAAAGCGGGGCAAATAAGTCGCGTGTGCCTTGCGTGGCTCTCAGACGTGAGTGTCCTTGCATCTTCGGGTCCAAGAAGAGCTAACCTGCCCCGCGGAGTCGCGACACATTTTGTCGCCTCGCATACAGTGCGCGGATGTGCTTGGTGAATGTTCACGTTCTGGGATGCACATCAAATGGAATCGGATGATCGTCCGTAAGTCCGATTTGGTTTATGTGCTTGGGTGTCACTTTTTGTATTTATCTCTTGTTTGTTTCCAGATCCATAGGATCTGGGTTACCCAAAAAGAGAATCAAACATTATGAACAAAAAAGCAATTGATTAAATTGTAATTATTGAGTTTCAAATTACCTCGCGTTTTCGTTTTTCTCTATAATCATTAAAATGAAACAAAAAATGTGGTTTCTTTTGATTTTACATTTACGCGATGGAAGGTGAATTTTCAATAACGGGAGATTTACCGGGTAGCTTTTTATGAAAAGCACCTATTAATAACGCGATCTCATATAAAATGCAATTATCAACAAAATAATGATAGTAATTTCACCGGATGAAACGAAAATTATACACCGCCCTCAAGGATTGCAGGCAGTTTTGCAATCTAATCTGAACCGCGAACTCCGATAAACTGTATTTTATAATTTCAAACAATTTTTCATGTTCATTTACTTTCAACGAGAAAAACAAATTTATATTCAATTTACGCGCTTTGACGAGCGGGGAAAAAAGAAATTTATATCCAAACGATTTGATTGATTCTCGGATTATTTTTTGTTATTAAAAAAAGTTGTTGCGGCGTTTTCAGTACCAGAGGGTGATGCGAAAAAAAACGAATAAACATTGCAAGCTCACAGAACGACGCAATGAAAATGCAGTTATGAATGAAAAATGAAACGACGACCAACGCCGTTTGAAAATACGGCCGAGATTGCACAAAATCGATAACTTTTTTTTTGTTTTAAAGCCCCGCGGGATCATTGGCATTGTGAATAAAATCGTGAAAGTACCGGCCACGCATAATGTGCTTAATTGGCGGCGAGAACCGGCACAAAACAAATTCCAGCTTCGCGGCACAAACGAGCAAGCTTTTTCTTGCCCGCGTTCGACTGCGCCGGCATTCACAATTCCCTCTATTTTTTTGCGTCCAACTGCTATTACAATGGAATTCACGATCAGTATCTTCGCGTATTGACGAGCAACCGTGCCTAATTTCGTCCTCGGGCTCTAAACCCCTCATTTTCCAACGACTCTGACGTTTTTCCGCAATTCCAAGTTCTTTTTATTAACTGCAGTTATTTTTCATTTATCCTTGATTTAACACTGGAACACCGGAGGCAGTCATTTGATTTTAGTTTTTTTCCCAATTTTTATGTTTCCACACAATGAAAGTATTTCTGTATTTATATGGTTTTTATTTCAATTTAATTGCAATATTTTGCATTATCTACCTAGAACGACGAGACGAAATGAAATTACAAATTATTTAAAGTAATTTTATTATAAATAATTTGCTGTTTGAATTTGATTTTCGTCGTTCTAGGTGGTCTGAAACCTCAATAAAAGTTCAGTTTGAGTATTAAAAAATTTAAATTGTTGTAATACTAAAACTTAATAAATTTTAAACCACCAACCTCAGAAACGAAAAAAGAGTAGCGTGCGAGGTGTCCCGTAAATCCATTCGATCTCGACGATCGTGCAGCGCGAGGGCATAAACAAATGCATTATTATTGCATGAAACAGCGTGCAGGATCATTAAGCCGATAAAAGATCGGATAATCAATGATGACTCCAATAAATTTGTCAGTGTAATTTCTCTCGCAGCAGAGGATGAGTTTTATTGTGAGTGGCGCGCAGTATCATCGCGCGGACACCTTATCCTCGGTGTGCCTCGGCGAGATTCAATAAATATGCATTATTCGCCGTTAATGGCGTGTAGTTTATGCGAGTGCGGCCATGCACGCGTGCGTGAAACGAAAGCTGCGAGCACTGGACACTTGGATCTCGTATCAAGTGCACTTAACGACCCAACCATCCTCATTATCCTTCGCCACAAACATCTCCGACAATCTTTTCAACCCCGACGCGCTCGTTGGAAATGAAAATCTCTCATTCACTTTCGCCAGCGACCACCAGCCTCCTGAAAAATACAAATACCAATTAATAATACAATTTTTTCACAAAATTACAATGTAATAAACATCTCTGCGTCGTATGAAATATTTATTTTTACACATAGACATATATTATATGTGAACATAATGTTCAACTTGAGAATGTTTAAGTATAAACCCCCTTGGAAAAACATGTCTCATGACCATTATCCGTGCCTCATTTTGTTCTCTATCCCTAAAAAAAAAGACAATCCCCGCCCTCCGCGAGGAACAATTAGGAATATGAAATTTCAGTAGGATATGTTTGCCTCCGTTCCCCAGAGCCATTTAGTGGATTAAGCACGGGGCATTATTCGTATTGGGAAGAGGGCCGTAGCTGCTCGTTTTACTTGCAGAGCGCACGACTAAAATTGGTCGCGTATGAAACGCGCGGAACGAAGAAGCGAAAAAAGGACAGCCACGCAATTGATATATCCCGGCGCTATAAACCGGCGAAAAAGTTTGAATAATACGAGGAAGTCACGTGACTGATGGTGCGCGCGCGAAACCACCGAGGGGGTGGGATTTATGATTTGTCGCGCGAGGAGTAAATTTTCATTCCTACGACCCTCCCGAGCTTAAATGTGTTTACGCCAGGACGAACAAAAAAAAAGATATAAAAATAACCGCGTCGCGAGAAGTTAAACGTTCGTGGTCATAATTTATGTCGAGTGTAATATTGTGCTAAACTTTTTGAGCGTTTTATTTCTCTCGGGTGACATTGAGTGCGACTCAAATAAGATCATCGCATGGGATTGCAACCTTGTTTTTTCTTTTTTAATTTTTTGTTCAATTTTTTTTCATTTATTTATCCCGCTGAGATTCCAATCTATGAAGATAAGCATGAAAAATTGTGAGCAATTTTGAAAATGAGCGTCCCGAGATGGAGGACAATGAGAAATAATTTGAATTCATCGATGGCATTTCACAAACGGGTTTATCAATTGTAAATGAGAGCAAGTTGGCGAATTAACGAGGAGCTTTTTCGTAGCGATAACGATCGGGGCGAACATGCACAGAAGTGCATTAACGATGCGAGTCCGGCAATCGGTATGCATGCGCTAAATTGCGAGAATAGAAAAGTTCGTTTACGCCCGATATCGCGGGCGCTGATAATGATCAGCATTGAGACTAATCGATAATGGGAGCGACATGCGTCAGCGGCTCCAATCGAGCGGATAATAAATTGCGAGCCCGGCGCGAAGATTAACCGGTGGAAACATTTATCAATCGGCATAGGTAAATAAGAGAAAGCGCCGCGCAGGATCGTGAATGAAAGCCTATCATTGAAATGCAAGCCTTTTTTTAGCACTTGCTAAGGTAGCCAATTTGACGCCACTTTGATTTACCATCGACGGTTCGACTTGTTAGAAAAAGCGAGTTCATAATTCTGATCGATATCGTACGATTCATTACCAATTTACAATCACAAAACTATATTTCAAAGAGTGGTGTCCTAGCAAAGAAGTTCCATGTCTTAACATTTTCAAAGAACAACAGTATTTTGTCGAAGAAAAATTAAAACACTTTTTCAACGGCGTATTCCAATATTAAATTTATTTTACAAACAACCTTCAAAATATCAATTAAATTTACAAGCAATAATTAAAACTAAAAATTTTAATATTATTTTGAAAGAGCAAAGTTTGGCCTCGATCGCGTTACTTGTAAGATAATCGTTTCGCCCAGTGTATTGTACACTAACGCGTAAGT
>JAPYZS010000703.1:0-64297 GCA_030522925.1 Trissolcus japonicus | reverse complement strand
GCTACCTTGAATCAAGTATATTTAACTTGAATTAAGAAGTAAATATCCTCACATACATTTAAAAATATATATTCTTCATTCCAGTCAAAACGAGTTGACGAATGTAAAACTAAACTTCATTGAAGTGAAATATACTTAATTTAAGTAGATTTTCACAAGTATATTATGTACTTGATGACAGTGTAATATTTTTTTTCAGTGTATCCGTGATGAACGTATTTTTGGCATGATATATATAATTGATATTCTTCGTCCAAAACAAGGTACGATAAAGATTGTGAGCAGCAGGTTTTATTTGTCTAGTCGATGAGGAGAGGGAGGTGAACATAACCAACATTTTTTTATTTCAGTTATTTAAAATGACAGCTTTCGGTTTATTAATATATGACATGTTTATTTTGTTTCAAAGCAGCCATATCTCAAATACTCCAAATTGAAATTGCATACTTTGAAAATTTGCATACAAACAAGAAACTTGATTCAAATTAATAAAAATTGTAAATAGTTTTAACTTTTCTTGCATTCATTTTCAACTGGATAAAAAACTGTGCGCTGAAGTGAAATTTTTTGTGCCTTCATACTGGGTTATTTATCTAAGAATATATTTCGTTTTAAAACGTGCAGAGTTTGCATAATTATTCAGTCGAAGTATAAAATTTTTTTGCATAACAAAGGGAAAAAAAGATCGTTTAAAAGCTTTATTCTTATTCGCGCAAGAGATATTAATTATATTATTATAATGCACCGTCATTTTATATAGAAGAAACTTTCTTGCTCGAGCGCGTTACATTTTTCTTTTCCCCGAGACAAAGAAAAATTATATTTGCACTGTGCGCGATTAATTCAGTTTCATCCAAACATGCATATAACTTTTCTTGCAGTAAAAAATAAAGAATTACATAATTGCTTTCTTTTTGCTTTGCCCCGTTGTGTGTTATCCTTGTAAACAAATTAGTCCTCGAACAAACACAGTTCTATATTAGGTATATAGCATATATACGTGAAAGTGTCAGAAATAGAACGAGGGATACATTTGTTTTTTTTTCGCGTACCGTATATATTGTACTATAAAAACTTGCAGGATCATGAAAGTTTATTGTGCAGTCAAAATTGTAAATTGGAGCAAAACATTTTCGGACTTATATATTTTCATGATGGCACACACAGAGAATTGCGGGATATATCTGTATTAGAAGTGAATGCATGTATATCTCGCGGATTTATGCAATTTATCGTACAAAATGAAAATTCGATTTGCTTTTGTTTTGCAACGTCATCGCATTTACGTTCGATGATTTACTGTTGTATATATTATTAAGCAAAAAAGGAATAATTACTTCACAATTCAATTAAATTGATTTATATCAGATGAAACTTATTGTAGACGGAAATAAGTTATTTAACCATCGCGGGGGTGAGAATGAAATTTATATCTGAATAGCATACTATTATATTTGATTAAAATTGTCTATTGAGTTGAAATGAAACTTTTGTAACCACGACCCGCGATCAATTCAGCGGGCTCGCGTGCAAATATTATTTGATTTGAAATTAATAAACTTTTTGTACCCGCCGTTTTATATAACTCGCATACGAAAGCACAATCGAACAGTTTTGCGCATACATATAATTTGAAGCAAATTTTTTTTATATAGCGCAAAATTAATACATTTGCATCGAACAATGACTTATATGAATAGACCAGTTCATTGAAAACATTTTATTGCGACCGGATCAATATTTTGATCAAATTAAATGACTTAAATTAATCAGAACCTGCGTCATCCAGCGATGATAATTCGCAAAAGAAACGTGGAAAAATTGAACAAAAAAGAAAACGAGTCATCGAACTATTTGATTAGATTTGAAAAATGACATTTATCTCGCGAATTTTTGAATTGGAAAAAGGAGAGGGCGGATGATTAATTAACGGTGAATAATATTTAAAATACTGTGATTAATTACATCTCGCGAGAGAGCTCGCGCAATAGCCGATAAAATTCGAAATTCAATTACGGAAAGCGCGTAAATAAATGCGCTATGCAGACAGCAGTTATTTTTAATGACATATTCGCGTGGCTTGCCGAATTATGGAAAATAGTACAAAAATTTGGTACAGGTTTTAGAGTACAGTTTTACAAGAGGGCCAAAAATTTTATAATGTTTTGCATATACCAAATTTTTTTTCTCGCTCGTTACGAAATGAAAATGCGCACAGTGTGGAGCATTGTTAACCGATCGTCTGTTTTGCGTTTTTGCACGACGCGACGCGTCTCGCGTTACTCAGCCATGTTCTAGTCCTGGAGGTCATTTTAATAACGCCTGGCTTAGCCACGTAATAGTATGTATTTTAAATATTTCACAAATTGCCTTCCTAGGAAATTTCGTATAATGGCAATACTTGGAATGTAATCCTCGGCTAACCGCGAACCCAACCACACCAGAGCAGCCACTTAACTCGCAGCCTATACCGCATCCCCGCGTTTATCCTTCGATCCCCAAATCGTCGCTATCGTTTTCATTCTCCGTTCACTTCTCTTTTCGTTATCCTTGTTCGTCGCTGGCGAGTACTTTTGTCGCGCACTTTTTTTACTCCCCCCTTTTTTTATATCGATCTCGATGACCGTCCACCTTTTGGCGTCTACAAAACTTTCCGCTTTTGGCAATTTAGATTTTATAATCTCCATCCACCGGTTATCGCCAAATTAGATTCACCTTAAATAGAACTTTTACGAAAAAAAAAAAAAAAAAAAATGATTTCATTTTCTTTTTCCTCTGTTTAATTTTACGAAACAGAGAGAAAATGGCATGTTACGAGAAAATTTTTCGAGGTGGAGTTTTTGATTAAACTTTTGCGAGACATTTTTTCTCGAAATTGATGTTCTTTTATTTCTTCGCTTGATTGGATTCGTCAAAAGAACATCCGATAGATGGTAGTTAGGCAGATTTCTCTGGAATAAATCACCAGCAGAAACGCAACGCTGGATCGTGTGGCAACCTAAGCAACGAAATTTAAATAATAAAACGCTATTTCGGGGTGCGTCAATGTTTTACTACTCGATATTGTGGAAGAAGTAAATCTCGCGCGCGCGGATCCATTAGACTAACTGACCCTTTTGACAGGCGTCACGCTTGTCTCATCACGCAAACAGAACTATCAATAAGAAAAACTGTACAACGCGCGTCAGCCAATTGCTTAGCGAAATGGATTGGGGGCGTCGTAACGCGCACGGGTCCAGGCCATATTTTCCAATCGCACGTGTCTCGCGCTCGCGAAATATTGCGTTTTTTGTCGAACCTGAAACGAGCATTACCCAATCGCGCACAACTTAAAAGCAACGCCGATGGAAAAGCGTCGTCGTTAAAGTCCGAAAATCGTGATGCAAAATTTTCCATTTTCGGATGAATGGCGCGATATCGAGTCACGGTAAATCAACCATTATCTTTTGCTTATGTCTTGTGACGGCATCATCGCGATACACCCCGTTACGGTTACAAATGTTTTTGAAATGGCGCCAATTGTTTTTTGCTTTCGAAATTAAAAATTGAAATAAATGAAAATAAATAAATAAACTGAGTTATTAATTTTGATTTTAAAATTGTGAGTTTCACGCTCTGACATGTGCAGAGGTGCGTGTCGTTATAAAAGATATATATTGCAAGATAGAAGAGTTTGCTTGATCGACGGATGACCGAAGTTGCATTCTGTAGATTGCTTCACTTTGGAAGGAGATTTATATCCACGTCGTTATCTGTCGTTTGGAGAGGCCCTCTCGTGTGGGCTCTGATCCGTGTGACTGTCTCTTTTCTGTATTTATAGACGAGTCTCCTCTCGATATTCGGACAGGCATTGTTGCAAGCGGGGAATATAGATCGCGTGACTGAGAACACTCCGTGTCAGTCG
Source organism: Trissolcus japonicus (assembly GCA_030522925.1). Classification (NCBI taxonomy): domain Eukaryota; kingdom Metazoa; phylum Arthropoda; class Insecta; order Hymenoptera; family Scelionidae; genus Trissolcus; species Trissolcus japonicus. Next base: position 60,393 of record JAPYZS010000703.1, on the reverse strand, counting down.
CGGGGCGCGTGGGCAAAAAAAGATTTTGACATTGTGTTTCATACAGACGCTCGCGTTAAGACATCAATCCGCAATCAATAAAGGACCTATCGATCGAGCGGTTATAATTGCGAAGCTGCAAATTAAGCGGTGCGCACTCGACAATATAAGGTTGCGGGGGTGATGAATAAGATGGTCGTATCCGTATATATGCATAGGCACGGTTTTTTCTCGCTCAGCGTCGCGCAGATAGTTGGACAAAAAGTATTCGAGTTTAAATGGTAATCCATAGTTTCGTGTTACGGGGGTAACCAGACACCCCATGTCGACTGTACGGACGGCAGAAAATAAATTAGATTTAGCGACTGTCGCAAAAAGCGGACGATATGGAAGTCGAACGCACTGGACAGACTGATAGAAATTAAATTTTAGGATATTCGATTACTTGCCTCAAACCACCGACGTCATCCCCCTTGTTGCTGCTATAGTGCCGCCCCATATAAAATCCCATGACCCCGCGCTCTCTCGCACCGGCAAAAACAGCCAGAAACAATGGTCACACGCGCACACCCATCGAAGAATAGACGGATATTGACTTTAATCGTATTATTTTGATTTGCCAAAAATAACAGTAAAAAAATAGTCCCGCGCGCTAAATCCACATCGATAGCTCCCGTCGCTGCTGCATTCCAATTTCAATTACGATCTTATCCTAAAAAACAACTTTGCCACTTTCACGCTCGTGCCAATCAAATCATCATTTGTACTCTGCTTGAGGAAATGCAGTTTTCGGCAGCTACGCGCGCAATTCGATCACACCGAAATGCGATTTCCATCGCGCGCACACACACCCGTCCGCCGAATGTTTTATATCGCACATTGCGCCTCTCATCGCCAACACGTTCTCCTTTCCAATGCGATTAACACAAAACTCTCCCCTAGCGCGACTATACTGGGTTGGGTGCTAAGATTAATACTCTTTCAGGATTTTTTCATATCGATGTATATCGAAACGAACATACCGCATGAACTAAACATAAGACTCAATTTAAGACTCAAAACTTCAAAAAAAAAAGGAAAAAAATTGTTGTATTTTTAAATTTTTTCATATATTTTGTTTTTGAACAAAAAATTAATATTTTCTTGGGCTCATAAAAAATCTATACTAATTTTGTAAGTGTAACATTTTACTAAGAGCATACATAATAAAGTGTTAGTTGTTGGTCTCCTTTGATTGCGCATAACGATGAAAATAAAAATTGGCCCGGCGTTTCCCAACGCCGATCGGACGTCACATAAATGGCCGATCATTAGCGCCGTAATTCGCGGTACGGCCCGTCGAGCGCGGCGGCGACTCGCGAACGATGAAAAATAACATCGCATTATATCCGGCGTATCATTGGAGACGGGAGATGGCGGCCCATTGTCTGGTCTACAAATTAATCTGACGATCGATACGGGCGATGTCTTGGTATATACGCGTGTGTGAATCTCGCGCGCAAAATAAATCGACAAAATGGGCGTGAGAGCGCGATGCACATCGTGGGGCCCCTTGCTCGATCGATAACTCTTTACCGACCAAAGTTTCTGCCTCAAGTGCACCGCCGCTGTGCACTTAAAAAGTTTGCCTCGACACATGCCGTTATCTACAGCGTATAAGTATATTAATAACGTCTGGCCGACGAGCCATCAACGAGACACAGCGTCCCGGTCCGAGGATGGAGAAGTCGGTTTGATGCTCTCTCGCGCTCGCAGCGACCTCGTATAATTGATGACGTATCGCACACACGACAACTTGCGCGCGCTCTTCCGTTACGCAACATTCGTAAAGAAGTGCTCTACGCGCGTTAAATTTGCACTTTAAGCATCGCGATCGTCCGTCATGATATTGCGTAATTAATACAACTTTTATCCCCGGGTCAACGACAAGACAACAAAACAAAAACATTTCACGTTCCGCTGTTTTGCCGTCTTCTGTATCCTTTTTTTTTTTGGTTTCCACTCGTGCGCTCCTCCATATTTTTATTGCGCTTAGAGAAAAATTCGTCCGATCGATTTTGATGTCCGACAGCATTAAAGCAATAAAGTCGAATCCCGTCTGGAGTTGAAATATTTTTCATCGTACAGCCAAGACGCCTTAGGACTAGAGAGAGCTTGTGGATGAGAGGAATGTTTGCAATCTTTTTTGGATAATTTCATGCTTTATAATTATAAGCTTTGCGGGACGATTCGGTAGCCAAGCCGAAGCGTCCGTCAGCTGCTGGCATGACGCAACAAAATATTCAAATATAAAGTAAAAGGAAGCCGCGACGGGGTGCGTCCCACGACGGTGGGCTGGGGGATTGCATTAACCAAGATTGCTGACGATAAAATGAAAATAATGCAGAATGACGTGCAATCCTGTCGACGGGGCGGTGGGTGCCAAAGAAAGATACGGGTTGAAGTAGACTCGTCGGGCTTGGTGCGACGCGAGAGGGAGCTCGAGCAGGTTGAAAGGAGCAAGGCGCCAGGAGTCGCCCTTAATTGCATTAAAAGTTCTTCCGCTTAAAAACACCCCTCTAACCTGTTTTCACTGTGCGTCCCGCGTCTTTTTCGCTCTCCGGCGAAAAATTGTGCGATAAGCCGGCGCAGGCCCGCCGTCATCTTCGCCAATTCAAAAAAGCCGCCCATTGTCATACAAATACTTGAGATTGGGCTTAATTAACCCTTTGTTTCGCACGTCGCAGCATTGTTTGTTATTTGTGCCTTGAATAAACGGGCACATTTTTTAATTTCAGTCAGGCGAGAATTTAATGTTATCCGCGCAGAATTTAAATTAACGCTAATGATAAATGGCCGGCGCGATCGGAGTGAATAATTTTTTTTTTCACTCCCCCTCGCGCGTCAACTTGCTGAATTAAGTCTTGAGAAATATATTATATTATTAATCGCCTTATCGGAGGTACACCGAGGGTATCCTACTTTATACTCTTCAGTTGCGCACAAACTAATCTCTTTTTTTTCCTGACGAGTAAGATATTTTATTATTCTTAACAAAAAAGTATATATTTTAGATATTTTATCGGTTTATAATCGAATTTATTTGAAATGGTAATTAACACTTATCTAATATATTAAATCCTACAAATTTAACTTGTTGCAGAAAATGTGAAAGTTTCCGATGTGTCGAATAATAATACGTTAAAAATATATGAATTTTTTATCAACCCGGACGATAAAAATGACAAACAAAAGATTTGACAGCTGTTAAGTTTTATTTTATTTATTTTTTTAATTCAAGTTGGTTTGGTTTTAGAATTTTGTATGCTGAGCAAAAAGATAGAGAAATAAGGCGTACGGTTTTTAATGGTGACGAAACACGATGTAATGAGTTATAACTCGCATATATGCGCCCCGGACTCTGTTATATTGCATTCGGGCGTTATAATTCATGGCACCTCACATTTTGATACATAAAAATTTGTTTATCACCGGGACTGCACAATTTTACGCGGTTCAATCGTTGCGCGTTCGGCGTTAATGAAAAGCAAAGGGAAAATGTTTGCATACAATAATTACTGCCATCCGCGATCATAAAAATTAACATCTAAATCTAAGCAAAGTCATATGTGCCATAAATCAGATTCTGATTATTATTAAATAAAATTAAATAAATCATATTCGATATTTAATTTTTTTTAACATTCTCCTATTGCATTTTGATTTTTAACAAACTAACAAAATAATTGTATTTTTCGATCGGTAAAAGGTTTTATCAATCTTTACATAATTTGATCACAAATTATCATTCATTGTATAAAATATGCAAATGATAGAGATTTGAAAAAAAAAATCAACATTGATGGATTCTTTTGATTGTATCTTGAATTTAATTTCGTTTGGGATATTATATAAATTTTAAATATATAAAGCTCCTGGTACCGCTTGGTCAATAATACGTGATGAATAAAAGTTTATAAAAAAAAAAAAAAAAAAATACGAAACTGGTTCAAGTTCAAGGCTCATACAAAATTCGTTTAGATAAATCGAATAAAATTTGAATGGAATTTGTATTATTTCCTGGTTTAAAAATTTCGGTTTCAAGGTCACATGAAGACATTTCGAGCGAGGAAAATCATAACTAGGCCAAGATGGGCCGCATCAAATGCAAAAGAGAGATAGAACAGATGTGCATCTGAAGAGTTCTGGACGTAATGAAGCGGCGCGATTGGCCGGCTCGAAAAAAGCAACGAAAAACAGCAAATTCCGAATACGGGGTGGTTCCACAATCCTGCGCTTTACGGTGTCGGGGTTGGCGTAAATGCGCGCGTGCGTTACTTTTCGCTTTGCATACATCGGATGCGTGAATTTCGATGTTTCCTTCCCCTTCCCTTCACTCTTGGTGGTGTCCCCACGCGATCTTCTCTGTTGTCAACTATTGAAGATGCCCGTGTATCGTGACGCACGCGACTCGCACGCGACACGCTTTTGCCGATGGAATTTCGACCGACTTGGCGCCTCTGGCGATTGTAATTCCTGTCGCTACTTTGCAACTGAATCGACAAGTGTTGACCGTGACTCTTTCTCCATTTCGAAAAAAAAGTCATTCCTGAAAAAGATTTTATTCTGACAGTAAACTCACGATATAATATGATTCCATCTTCGATTAAAAAAAAAGAAAGAAATAATGAAAAAAAAAAAAATGTGATTGGCAAACTTTTTATTATCCAATTATTGTTGCAATTTTGTTTTAATTGTAAAACAAAGTTTGTTGCACGGAGTCTATTTTTGATATAGTCGTTCGATAAATGAAATTAGATTTTATTGCGTATATAAGCGAGAAACTCAATTAACAAAAGAACATAAAAACGATAAGTCGAGAACTGCAAGTTGAAAAAGTCTAAAATAAAACTCCAATATCACAACAACTATTTCTGAATCCACAGTCGTATCTTTACATTATTCTAAGCATATGTTATATGAATATTAATGGTAAACTGTATTAGTGCATGTACAAGCGTCTACGATAAACGCAGATTGTGATAAGCCTTTATATTACTTTAGTTTTAAGTCTATTACACAACGGAAAAGTTGAGCGTTTCAGTAATAAATAACGACGATACATTTATCTTTACTAATGTTCCGGCGATAAACATATATTAATGTCTCGTATTCATTTTCATGAAATGCTTCGAGTCAATGATTACGAACTTATACGTCATGCGATGGAGTCCAACTTTGCTCAACAACAATTCTAGACTCAAGAAGAAGAAGAAGAAGATGAAGAAAAGGCAAAACAAAAAGAAAGAAAGATGGTAGTGACAAGATAGACGATAGAATTCGCGGCCGCGTATAAAATCGGGGCTTGTGCAAATGGGCCAATTTGTGTCGCGCGAATTGATGGAAAATTGGCTGCTGAAAAGTCTCGTTCGCGCCATTATGTGTCGAGTCAATCAGAAGATTGAAGAAGAATTCGTAATTCTTGACACGAAGCGAGAGATATATCTCGGCGGCATTAACGTTTCAGGATGCTCTTTCGTTAGCTGTGTGTACGTATGACACATATAAGAGGAGTATACACGCGGCGACATCGATCGTCGTGAAAGTTCGGTACTCCGCGCCGCGCGTCGGAAAAAAAGAAGAGCAGGAACTCTAAGACGGAGAAAAAGTCCGAGAAACGGCGGATGAGGGGAGGATAAATAGGTGAGAAGGAGCGGGAAAGTAAAAGCGACGACGACAGAGAAATGTAAGATGAAGAGAGATGAGCAGTGAAAAGAGAGAAAGAGAGAGAAAGATGGAAAAGGAGTAAGTTGACTTTGCATTATTTAAACGGCGTCCTAGCGCCGTAACACGTGTTCTTTTGAAGTCTCGCCCCCTTCAAATATTCAGACTGACGTCACCGCCGTCATATTCCACGCTAGCGGAAACCCTGAAAAGCGTAGAGTGTAGTGCGGCACTCGCGAGCGCGCTCCTTCTCTCTGTCTCTCTCTTTATTTGCCTCTTTATTTCCTCTGTGCCTCTTTTGTTCTCCATCGGTCTCTTTTTCACGGTGTTCCACGAGCTCGCGAGAGCCTAATCTCGCACTTCCTTTCTCTATTTATTTCTTCATCACTTTTAAGAGTGAGAGAGCACCAGCAGCTAAGAAAGAAGGGCCATATTTATCGAGCTCTGACATGCTTTTGAAAGAGCTATGAAGATTATTTATTCAGAAAGGCTCGACTTGAAATAATACACCGTCAGTCATAAGATCGACAACAATTTTTAATTCATACTGGCGCATATGTGATAACTGTAATTCCACATCTTTTTCCTTAAAAATCTAAACGTCCGGCGTGCAGACACACTTTCCTTTCCAAATCTTTTCGGCACGTTCGAAACAATCACTTCTCTATACTTGATTTTGACCCTGCGAAACGTCAATAAATTTTGCAATATTTTTACCCCGACGGAAATCTAATAATAGTTTTCGAACGCTGAGAAATTTAATTAGATCTGAATTTCGTGCATCGAGTTTGTTGAATTCCCATAATTGACTATTACTTGCGTTCATCGTTTTCTCCGCGGGCGGAAATGACATTAGATATTCAACAATTTAATTTGACATTCAAAATAGATTTTTGAAGATTTCTTCTTTTTTTTATTTTCAAATATAAATTCAAGGATTATGCAAGAGGTGACATTATATTCAGGCAAAATATATAGTGAACGATAAATAATGAATGTCGAAAACAGGTTTTAATTCAGTTGATATATGCAGCTCTGCGATTGTGCGCATTGTTTTTATTATTTTGAATTAATCAAAAATTGTTTCTCGCGATGCAATTAATTTGAATATTTTAATGCAGTTTCATAAAATGAGTGACGCCTAGCTGACGTTGCTAATTTATACGTGTTCGTTTATTCACTTTATTTAATTCAAATATGAAATACTTTTTTTTCTGGGTTAAATAAATTATTTTGACGTTTTTTATTTTTCATTTTTAATTAAGATAAATGAAAAAAACACTCGCAGTTGATTATAAAATGCAAAAAGTCAATTATCGCTGACTGATAATTTAATTACAGCCGATTGTATCTGCTGATTTTCAATACGAACGAGGAATGGGTCGCTCAAATTCAACTGAAATATTTAGTGGAATAATTTGCTTCATAATTATATGTACTCTCGCAAAGTTTAGAGATGGACAATTAACAATAAAATCTTCATTTCTTTTTTAATTTACATTGTTTAATGAAAAATAAACAACAAAATTCACCTCGGAGGTCGAAACTTTTTCGCTGTTATTCGCATGAAGAATGTCACTTTCCTTGAATTAAAAATCATATTTCATCTGACCACTCAATAAACTACAAAAATATATAATTACGTTCAAAACAAAGATCATTATGTTAAACTTTTAAACAAGCTTCATTATTTGAAGAATGGGATTAATTTATTTACAAAAAAAAGTCACATACAGTGCTTGCACGTGTAATAAAAATTGCAATTATTAGTTGGTGCGCCGGGCGTTTTATACAAGCACCGCGAATAGAAATACGACGTAAATGGAATTTAAACTTTCAGAAACAAATTTATTTTTTCGTTACGGTATGTGCGGGCAAATTTAGAGTTTACTCATAATCTAGTAGTTGTAGTAAAGTATAATTCATTACTTGCGTAAGTTTATTCTCGTTTTATTAAAGTATATGTATTTTGCAAAGCTCGTATATTTTCATATTCATAAATATTTGAGCTCAGCCAATACTTGCGCGCAGAACAACGCGTCGTGATTAAGGAGCGTATTTTCATTTACACATTTATCATCCGCCGAGATATAATTTGATGTTAAAAATTGCGCAAAACATTCAACCTGATAACACATCGAACTTACACAAATTTATCACCCTGAATGTATGCATTTGATGTAATTACACCACAGCCATGACGGTAATATTCAACACTTATATGTTATTTATTGTTGACGTCTCCGTCACAGACTTTGCTGCTTTTATTATCGCCAATTTTTGTCGCGCGTATATTTTGACATCTCATTAACACTGCGCGATATTCCAACTTGTAGAAGATCGCGTTAATTGTATTCCATACCAAAAAAGACAACGAATATAATAATTTGTTTTTTGTTTCTAAAATGACGAAGATCGTAATTGAATTGAAATATAAAACGATACTTTTGTGTAGTTGTCATAAAAGAGTAATTTTTTTAGAACAAGCGTGCCATTGTAAGATTATTTACTGGACGTCCGAAATTTCTGCGAATCAGTTTCATGCGCTCTCGGTCTTTGCAACAAACAAATCACGCCGTTCATTCTGACACGTTCATTGTTAAGCTGTGCGCGGTGAAATCGACACCTAAAATTCTGGTAGCCGTTCTGGCTTGTTTTCTTCGCTGAGCCCGTCTCTCGTTCTTTTTTCCTCCTCGCCGGATTTTGTTTGGATTGTGTATTACACATTTATTAGACTGGTGTACATATGTGTTTCGAATAGGCAAGAGTTGCGTCACGACTGGACTGAGAGCTGCCTTTATTATTTAACACTTGAGAAGCTCGAATGAACGTTTGAATAGACCATTCAGCGTGTTTCTAAGGGACCGTTAAGTTATTCTGTAGATATAATTGACGTTGAAAGTTGAAACCTCTCCTGGAACTTTGCTCGCGCGCAGTAATAAAGTGCGCGTTCCTTTTGTCCAATGGCAACGTGCACATCTTCGGAACACAATCCGCGAACCTTTCGCGGTGTATCGAATATTTTTTCGTTCTCGCCGCGAATTCGACGATTCCTTTTCCGATGTTTTTTCAACCGCGGCAAAAATTAAACGCCTTTGTTTCAATATATTTTCACGCACATAACGACGTTATGCCAAAAGTGTATTCAATTTTCGAGTTCAACGCCGCGACTCAGAAAGGTCAATAGAACGTGCTCTTCTAATCGACGTTTTCGCACCAAAGTGCTGCCGGCGGTTGTACACGCTTTATACATTTTTTACCTCGGCACCTTTTATTTAAGATTAACGTTCGCGCTGGTTAATCAACGTTCCGGCGAATGTGCCGAAGCAAAGTTATAAAAATTGCAAACGTTTTTTTTTTATATAATGTTTGTTTCGTGTATATATTGTTTTAAAAATAATTTGTTTCGCGTTTCATAAATATTCATCGTTTTATCGATTGAAAAAAAGGTATACATAAATGCATTGCATTATGTAAAAAAGTTCGGAATAAATGATCCCGATGTAAAAATAAAGAGATACAATTTTTCTTAAAAATTCATGATAATGATTATTTTATAATTATTTTTATTTTTATTCTAATTATAAAAATGAGTTACTCGTTAATACAATTAACAAGGGTGAATACAATATTTCATAAACGTAATATAAATGATGCAACTGAACCGAGAGGTTATTTGTAAACAGTTGACTGAATATTGAAAATCTTTTTATAAAAATAATGCAAGTCGGTGAAGAAAAAAGTCAATAAAAAAGTGAACTCTTACTTTTTTTCCCTATATTTGTTGTTATTAATAAAACAATTAAGGCTTCGAAGACGATGAATCGCACCATCTATGTATCGATGATATCGGGCATTATCGCAATACACGTCTAGATATTGAATAATTGTGGATTATTTCATGAAAAAAATATCACCGTAAAAATGTGAGATCTGAATTTCTTATAAGATAACGCGACGTTTCGTGTGCCCAATGGAAATATTATACGTAGCGCGCCTCGAAGAGTTCTCCGAAATTCGGTCAATAACCTTACAAACGTAAAATAAATTGTAATAATAGATTATGATAGATTGCAGCGAGATTTTGATCCGAAATGTTAATACGACCGCGATTGATCGCACCCAGATTTACATTTCACAAAATAACACGCATTTTAATACAGAATCATTGTTTTTACTTCGCTCTCACAAAAACTGTTGGGAGCTTTCAAACAGAACTTTAATCAAAGAGTTTTGGAAATAAAACAGCTTCGCTTTTGCACAAACATATATTTCCCTCTTGAACAAATCTTTATGAACTTGATTTCAAAGCATTTTTTTCTCTACTGCTCAACCTTGTTTTGAAAGTTATTATAAGAACAAAAAAAGCACTAGTGGTTGTAGGCTCTTTGCAAAAAAATAAAAATAATAATAATAAACAACGCAGCTAAGAATGATATAGCAGAAATGCCATAGAGTCAGTATAACAATTAGTAAACGATGCAAAAAATTTTTCTTGAATTTCTTTTTTTTTTATTTTTCTTTTTGTTACATTAACATTTATCCCATAAATTTTTAATTATCATTAGAAATATAAAAATGTCTTTTTTTGATAGTTGTACTGTTGTAATACCTTAAAACATATAAAATGTTTTATCAAACTGTATGATTAACTTTCTGTGCTAAATAATAGACGAGGGTGTTAATTCGGTGTTGGTATATCTAGTAGTTGAGCGGAAAGCACAAAATCCGCGGCCGCATGCGTTGCACGCGAGAACACGTGTGGACAAACGCGCGAGTTTATAAACAAGCACGAGATGGGTACAGGCGTACCGATACATTCGTAAATACTTAATTGCGCGTGTGGGTTGTTGTCCGTGTGTGGTCTGTCACGCACCAGTAAACACGCACGCGCGCGTACCACACTCTGCTTCTGGACGCGCTTTACTGATTTATCATGGGGCCGGTGTCGCTCGCGACTGATCGCTGCGTGTTTGTCACCCTATATAACCGATGCGAGATTATATCATCCGACGGCGAAATAACTTGGAATAATTGAGTAATCGGTAGAGTGCAATTAAAATGGTTTTGTACAATTCAAATGGCAATCGCTATTTCTAGATTATTATTGCATAATCTACACGAATGCGTTATTTAGTCCATGTTATGGTGCGCCGACCATGCTTCCTCTCTTCAATTTTTTTTTCATTTCCTCTCTGTTTTCTTTTGAAAGCATTTTATTATTTTGCATAATTATTATTTATAATGTGTAATTAGAAATTTAATAATAATTCTGTGAAGAACGATCATTTATTTATAGACAGAACTCGCTGTCATAGGAAAAGTTGACTGGGACATCAATGAGCGTTTTATATGTCATGATTTTATAAAATTATAACGTATAGAAATTTTCGCGTTTTCCAATTTTAAATGAGACAATTTGTTCAATTGATTCTAATCAGATTTAATGCTTTTTTTTTGGAAATAGCATCAGAACAGTCTCGATTTTCGTTGCCATTTATATAAATAACTCTATTTAAATTTTTACCGTCTCGTTGATTGCATTATTTATCTGACAAATTTATTCAATTTAGATATGAACGCGAGTGCGTTCAGCTAAGCCGAATTTGGCGCAGATAATTGAACTCCATCTCGCTTTAATGGAATTTTGAGTTGTAATTTAAACGAGGGTGATTTTGCACTGTAACCATTTTATTTCGAATTCAAAATTAGAATTATCACCGTGGCCAAATAGATTAAGCTCAAGCATCAAAAAGAAAAAAGATGTACGAATACAAATTTTTTTATTTAGTTAAGACAAACTTTTCACTTGGAATTAATTATTACAAGAAACACATGAATGACTGCAAATATATATTATACAATGTTTACTAATCTTCTCGAATTTTTTTGTTTCAGGTAAGTTAAACTTTTCAATCGGAGTAAAAATGATGGAGGGTTATTTATTACACCAACTGATTATTTATAACTGTGATTAAGTAAGTAATAAATTTTAAATTCCTAATGTTTGTCATATTTTTCGAAATTGATTGAACATACTCATCTTTTAAATCTAAAAAAAATATCAAACATTCATAGACTAAAATATAAAATATTTATTTCAATTTTTTTTCAAATTCAGGCTGAATAGAACATGAATGCTTCAGTGAAAATCTACTTTTAATATTTTGTTCTCACATTGTTCGCTCATTCGATATTTAGCAAATATCAATCCATATAATCTGAATTAGTTTTCTACGAATGTTAAAAGATTTATTTTCATCTAAATGTTCGTCATCACATAAAAATGTAATGCGAGTACCAAATATAAGAGTTTCCATAGGATAAATTATCTTTATATTAGGTTTCAATTTTCATTTCTTTTAAGTAATAAATTTGAAGTTTTAAAGTGTAATTTGGTACGATGTCGAATGGGTAACAGATTGAGACTCAACTCAGGTCACTTCATGTTCCGCGCGTTTCAAGAAAGAATCCTCCTAAGTCAAGTCAAAATTATTGAATACACATAAAGTTAAAGTGTGAGTTTCCAAGTTTCGTTACTTATATAACTTTAGAGATAATTACACAACCAATGCATAATTCTAATGAAATAAAGAGAATCAAAGCTTTTAGCTTGAAGTGTAAAATTGTTTTTAGACACTGAAAATTTAATATATAGTAAAAGTTAAAAAATAGAAAGTAATTGATAGCTTATAGAATTAAATATTGTAAAATATTTATAAATATATTAAAAAAAAACTTTACACATCTATTGACGTTGCACGTACAAGGTCGAAGGCGGTAAATTGTCTTACGTGACAAAAACTTACTGCGAAATTGCGAGATCACGAAACGATGGAACATTTGATATTGATTTTTAATTGAAATGACTTGAGTAAGAAATAAATACGACAGAATTGCGCGTGCTCCGCTCTATTTGAAAGATAATAAGCCCGAGAGTACAGCGGAACACGTTTCCATAACGCGCGCAACGGAGTGATTTAGGGCTCGCGATTCCGTCGGCGTTATTAAAGGAAGAAAATATGCATCGGACGTTATGATAGATTAGTGGAATAAGCAGATTTTTAATACGCGGTACGTCAGCCGCACAATTTATAAGGAGAAAACAAATGAATGACAGGAGAACCGGTGCAGAGTGCGCGTAGTGTACGTGTGCACACGCACACACGCGCTCCCGCGAGTATATATATATATTTTATGATTGCGTTAATCACACAAAGCATTTAGCCTCATCAACAGCTTGACTTAAAACGCTCCTCGCATTCCTGCTGTCGTTTTTATATTTTTACAGAATGTTACTAATATTGTTTTATTTGTCAAACGCGCGGCCCGGCTGGAGAAAAGCCATAACTTGAACGCGTCGTGTCCTCATTATATTGCGTCATAAATTAACATATTTTACACATCTCCGAACATGTGAAATATTTTAACTTTTTGCTTGCTGCTCAATAATTCGAACGAAAATATAATTCCACTGTCCTTATCTTTTTTTTTTTTTTTTCTTAATATTTAATATTTTAATTGAACCGTAAATCATGCACGCGAGATATTATTTACATTCATTTGTATGACACGCGATACTTTATCAGAAGAAATGGTATTCAAATGTATCGAAAATATTTCATCGCCGGCGACGCCCATCTTACATTATTTGTCTCTGACGAATAAAAACATATTATACATTCCATTTCGGCATTTCATCGATTCTTACATAATTATTTATTTGTATTTGCAACTTGGCCAACTAACTCACAATTTGTTTCATCGTCAAGAACACACAAACAAAAAATATTATATCTTCAACAAATACATTGCTCGTCCCGGAATGTCAAACGGAATTTATATTGCATACAAATTAACGATCCATTTTTCTGTTTTTAAATATATAAAACATGTTTATTATTATTATTATTATTATTATTATTATTTTTGTTGACTTTACAACCGTCAAAACTTGATGAGAAACATTATACATTTGAATAAAGATTTTTATTTCTCACTCGTCGTCGAACAAAAAAAAAACTGAAGGGAAAAATATATATATATATTTTTTTTTCATAATGTAGACTTTTATGATAGAAGTTTATGGCTCCCCTGTCAGATAAAAATAAATGTAATACTCCATTCGTAATTTTAAAAATATACGTCGCCCGTCGGCTTTTAAAAATAATTGCGGCGATTCGTGAAATTCATCCAAGCGGCGCCCTTTATTAAACAACAAATAATCTTTTTCGTCGGGTTATCAATGGAACGACGACATATTGAGCAATCCTGTGATTTCTTGAGATCTTAATAAACGTCAGTGAGACAAATGTTCGTACGACATAATCATCAATTTTGATTGAATGCTGGTGGTGCATAGCGATCGATTTTTGCGTAATCACAAAATTAATGAAACATATATCACAACAAAAGCATTTGAGAAGTGGTGGAATTAATCAATTTTGTTCGGTCTTGGCCGATTTTTTGTTGACGATTGATAACGGCTTCGTTTGCCGTGTTCTCCCGGCTCTCGCGGTACAAGTTGTGCGATGTTGTATGAGCCCGATGACAAGCGTCCATAAATCATAGAGCGCTGATTCGTAATGCATAATGTTGAACTCTTGATTGCTCGGCTAAATCTTTTGAAAAGCAATTGCACCGCGATCCAAACTCTAGAAATCGAATTATGAGTTATAACTTACGCGGTTGCTTACACGCTATAAAAGCGGCGCGCATCCGGCCAAGCGCGACGACAAGACGAGAGAGAGATATACTTTTCAAGAAAAGCTCGGCAATATTTTACCGGCGATTAACATACAATATTCATTTGTCGTAAGAGATAGCGTAAACAAAGTTTTTTTTCCCGTTCGCCGCTCTGTGTGTGCAGTACGACAACTGAAAAGGCCTTTTAGGCCCACCAATCATGGCGCAGCGATAAAAACGCCTCGGTGTTTTAAACACTCCGTGATCTTACAAGCGCTGTAACTCAGCATCGTAATAACGCGCGACGTTATCGTAACACAGGAATTCTAATACAGCGTAATTCTGTAGCGATACTCATCGCTAATTGGGTAATTCTTTATGCACGTATTACCAAGTTGCAATTTACTTTGTAACAAGGAAATTGTGCATTAGTGAAAACTGCATTAACTCCCGGCCGCCGATGACAAAAAAGAATAGCGAGGTCCCGTTGACTCTTCACGTCCGCTTATTTTATTTGGCTCGTCCGCTTTCCTTCTTTTACGTTTTGTTTTGTTTTTTTTCCTTTTTCCATCAACTGTTGTTTTTGGCCCGTTCTTGTTTTCATCTTTGTCGCGCACGCCGCTCTGTGTGTGCATCTCGGCGGAAAAAATGCGAATGAAAAATTGAGGATCGTCGAGTTGGAGCAGCATCCCGCTTCGCCCTGTACGATATCCTTAAATATTAATGACTTAATTATCCGCTACTCATTAATAATCCAATGCTTGTAGTGAAGCGTCATGCATGTGTATGCGACACAACACATGCGCGCTCACAATCCCGCCCTGCATACATTATATGCATTCGTACATGCACCTCTGTTGATGCGCGCAAGTTCATATGCATCCACGTGCTCCCTTTGTGCGCTCTCCTTGCACCTCGTAGATCAACTTTACTGAAAAAATGCATTTCGCAAATCACACACTATGTGCATGCTTTCTCTTTTTCTTCTCTCTCCGTCTCGCTCTGTGTCCGTCGTGGAAAAAGGATTAGCGAGCCCAAACGAAAAGAGGCGACGTGAGATATATGTCTCTCTGACACGCGTTTCTTCACCGCTCACTTTTCTGATGAAAATGTATTTTTCAGTCGTCCACCTCCGTCTGATTGTTATT
Source organism: Trissolcus japonicus (assembly GCA_030522925.1). NCBI lineage: Eukaryota > Metazoa > Arthropoda > Insecta > Hymenoptera > Scelionidae > Trissolcus > Trissolcus japonicus. The sequence goes on along the minus strand of JAPYZS010000703.1, from coordinate 44,878 downwards.
TATTACAAAAACGTCCGCTAGTCAAAGCGCGAAACAAGAAAATATTAATAATTACGGCGCGTTCGTAAAAGCTTTATTGTCACCCATTATTTCGAGTTTACTTTTTCCATTTGTGATGTAAATATAGCCCTTGCCAAAAATCATCCATTCGACTCTATTCGCACCGACTAAATCACAAATCGACTAAAATTAGACCCACGGATTATTTATATATTTATAATTCAATGTATAGCTTTCTTTTATAACTTCCTGTTCAGCTGCTCCAAGAAATTTTCGTACAAACACTCGCGTGGCAGAGTTCCTTCAACTCATCGTAACCTTCGGTTTTCTAATGTTATAAGATATTTTTTATGCGCGTGGGGAAATACACAGTCCTTTTCAGAGAAATCAACGCAGGGGTTGCTTTGTATAAATATTTTAAACTGTGCTCTCCGATCGTGGTTTTTGACATGCTCATTCTGACCAATTGTTTTATAATTACAGCGTGATTAATTCAAGAATTTTGGGAGATCGGTTACGTGTATAAAGAATTGAAGGTGGATGATTAAAGCATATAATTTATTTATAATGCAAAATTTTTGCTTAATCATATTTTCGATAATTTTAGCCAAATTATTATTATTAGGGTAGTTTTGATTTTTATATTTAAATTAAAATCGATATCATTTCAATATGAAATTTTAAAATTAACTTACAACTCGTTTGTCGCGTTAAATGTTTATATAATGTATTTTCAAACTAAATATATCGATGTTGTTTGAAAATTTTTCATGTCGCTACGTTATTATTTTTACTCTTTAGAATTAATTTATGCTTAATCATCAGTATTATTTTTGTATTTTTTTCAGATAATATAAATAAATATTATACTGAACACGAACAGTAAGCAATTAGTCGGCATATTGATGAGACAGTTGATTTGTAATTCATCACAGGACTATAATTTTAATGACTGAAAATCTTTCGATTCAATCAATTGTGGTATACTTACCATTAATTTAGTCTGCCTGTAAATTAAGTGTCAATGTAGACACTTTTTGTAGACATTTTAAAGACGATTTAAAAAGACTTCTAAATTCAGTCTTCATTGAAGACACTTTTGTGATTTTTTAAAGACTCTACTGTTGTTTTTTTTATCACTAATGTCATAAAATTATCGCTTTCAAAAAAGATCGAGAAATTTCCCCTTGTATCAATTCACAAGTACATGATTGACTTTAAATCAGATTTTAGTGGCGCCCAAGTATACGTTTACTTGTTAGACGCACATACCGAAGTGATTGCGAACTAATTTTCGGGATTAGTCGGTGTGTTTCGTTAGAATTGACGAGCCAGTAAACTGCAGGTGCGCGCAAGACGGACGCTCGGTAGGTGCGTTCGCAGCAGCTGCTGGCGATGCAACCACTGCGAGATTGCGGCTTATTAAATAGGTTAAAGTTGCAAACGCGATAACGATAGTAATTAGAGTGCATCTGCGGCTGTCGAGTTCGGGCCGCTCTCCTGGGACTCTCGAGTTATTTAGCAATAGACAAAAGCTGCGCGACTAGCGAACGCGCGTGCGTGATAATGAAATCCATTAAACGTCGCCGTCGACAGCATGATTATGATTATCAGGCGAAGTCTTGCTTCGCCACTAAACGCATAAATCTCGCGCCACGAGAGTGTCAAACGGCTTTTTATCGCAGCATCGCTATTAATTTTCCTGCGGGTCATTTTTTCTCTCTTTTTTTTTTTTTTTTTGCTAGCGAATAATGCGCGCACGTACATGGATGTTCACCGGTGCTTAGCGTACGCATCGTGCGGCGTCCACTTCTTAATCAGTTTACGACTTTATCTGCAAATGTCGACGTCACGTCCAATATCAAGCCCCGGTTCGACGCAAAACAATTAGACCCGATTTACATTCGCTACACTTTCAGCCAACCGTCCAGTTTAATCGTGCCTTTGTATCATTTACGGATACGGTCTTTGATCCAAAGCAAAACCGATTACACTATCGGCCAACTTTCGCTTCGCTTGCTCGTCAATAAGGTTTATTTAAATCCAACGTTTCTCACTCGGCCAAAAATTGTCATCTCATTTTAAACTAATAATTTTAAACGAGTACACTTTTTACGACCGCGCAGCGTCTCGTTTATGCGATTTATAATCATTTGAAAAATACATGCGGATGTAATTTGTATTGTAGCAACGAGACATCGGAATGTTTCACGTTTGAAGTATCCGCAAGCTCGTTTTATATTAAATGATGATGCTTTTCTTTGAATAACACGCATATCAATTGTCGTTGAACAGTCGTCGTATTTACATGATGATTATGAATTTGCATAGGCGACAGTTGTAACATATACACATGTATTTATCACAAGGCGAATCTATTTTTGATAAAAAATAATACCAGCTAATTGGATAGTACTATTTTGTTGGACCGTGCACAACTTTTGTATATGTTTCACCATCACAAAGTACTCGTCTTTTATATATGAAATTTACCTTCATATTTTCACTTGAGCGCCTTTTATTTATTTTCGCGTGCACACTCGGTCTTGTAACAACACAGGGTGCAATAAAATCGAAATGAAATCAAGCACGGATAGTTGGGGTTCGTTTGTTTTTTAATCTGCACCTACTTTGAGTTATGTATCCGGTGAACGAACGGGTACGCGTTCAAATAACGTTATCTCGCGCGTTATATACCTAACCTTAAAATATAAATACCGGATAGTAAGTGCGGCGCGCGGTGTGTTTGCCAAAAGGAAACATGCCTTCAACTTTGTTCACAAAGTGCGCGACGAAATTCAGTGGAACTGCGCCGCGTCTTGCAAGGAGAGACGCGCCCATTCAGCCTTGCGCCGTGTTTGATTTTGCTTAAACGTTCACTCTTTATTTCGTTTATTATTATTATTTTTTCACCTTTTATGGCCGTTCATAAAAAACGCGTCCTTCCCCCGCCCCGTCTTTTCTTTCCTTCCATCGCACAACACCAAAAGTTATGTCCCAAGATAATTTCACAACTCGTTTAATCAATGTTTCACGACGAAATATTTCGACCGGATTTTAATCGCTGATATTCACACCGTTACGTTATGCGACTAATTTTTCTCTGTTTGCAGTTCCGCGATGTAAATTATTGCACTATAATGCTACTGTGGCGTGTGAAATTTTAATGAAAGCCAACTGCTCTGCTCTCTCGACATGTAGAAACACCCACTTTCAGAAAATTTGCACGACACGAGTAAATTTAGCCCAATAACTTGTCAAAAGCTTCACCATCATTTTTGCGTTACATCCGTCAGGACCTAATTGTGAGATTTGGCGTGCAATTTTTTATCATCGGACTCATCGTATCTTCAAAACGATTCAACTTATTGTTTCTGTCGCAATAAATGTTGTGCAAAATTTCGACCAGTTTTTTCGTTTTTCTGTTTTGCAAGTACCAAGGATATGGTAGAACGATTTTTTGAAATTCGCGCCGAAAATTGGAGCACTTTCGGAGTCACCCCAGCGTGAAAATAATTCAAGCGCAAAAGAGATGCGCGATTAAGGATGGCCTGTTTTATTCTCGCGGTTGAATAATGAATGCGCGAAATATGACGTTATGTAATTCATAATTCAAGCTGTGGTGTAATTTATTAATGAGCGTTCTATAATCTATACTCTATACTCGTGTCGATCAACACGTCATTGCCAAATAAATATTTCATAGAGCGGCCATTAACTGAACAGGGACTAACAATTGTATTGCTGTGGCCGCGCGAGAGCCGAGGACAGACTGTCCGCAACAAAGAGTCGAGAGTCGGGCATGTATTATCGAGAATCGCAAATGTGTACACAGACAAACAGGCCCCATTGTCGGCACAAAGCTCTGAACTTTGAGGGACTCGACATCAGTTGAGCATAGAATAGCTATCGCAAAAGCGCCGAGTGATTCGCACGATTGCGTATGTATAACCTCTCGTATACACATATCACGTGCAGATTCATAACTAAACTTCTCTCTCGCAATACGAATTCCTGCCTATTATCAAACATTGTTATTTGTTATTTGTTCGCCTGATCCATCAAACGTGAACTAAACAGCACTGCCCTCTATATTCTTATCAACACCCCTTCGACAATTTTTTTTTCGGTTATCTTACTGCTTTTCTGAAGAAACTAATAAATTGTTTGTAAAATTTACAAGTCATTCTTCCAACCACAATCAGATTGAAATGTTTGAAACATTTTTCATACTGTCTTAAATTAGCATAGCAGATAGTTAAAATTTGTATTGATATGGAGAACAAACGATCGCACTTTATTTCTTGCAAGGTTTCATTGAATTGGAGTCCAATTGATTGAATTTAAATGCAACGATATGCGATCTGATTAAAACTAAATATTTGGCAACATTTAATACATATAATTATTCATCAGAAATCCACACAATTCTTCGAGTTTATCACTTGGATTTACAATTGGTTTCGTTAACATTTATTTGATTGAACGTAAGCGATTTCGTGTCGAGTAATTATCCGAATTATTGAAAAAGACATACATTTTGGAATTTGCGATTTTAACATATCCAGAGTGAGATACACTTTTAGAACCGGCTTTGAAAATCTTATTTATTAAATAAAAGTTCTATTTGTGCAAATTTTTTAAAAGTCAATTTCAAACTCAAAAGCTACTACCTACGCTTAATCAAAAAAATCACATCGAATCTCTCTTGTTAATTAGACATAATTACTGCAAGTATTATGTGATTACCAGCTTCATAACAATATACAAACGTTTATTAGTTCAACACGCAGAGTATATGTTGCAACGAATATCCATAATGTGAAAGCAACCAGTATATATAAATTTATCTTCCATTGATTACAACAAGATCAATCACTATGAAACTTATAAGCTAATTGTTGTTGCTCTTACGTTATTGACAAGTCCAATATTATATCAATTTAAATGATTAAATTGTGTTTACAATTTCTTTACTTTATTTAAAACCATTTTGCAATGTTTAAAACACCCCGACGCGCGGTTATCAGTCAACTTTATTCCTCACAACATGATAAGTCGAAGGTTGAGCAATTTTTGTTTCCAACCGTCCGCGATTTTAAATAAAATATGAAATAATTGTATGAAATCATGCTAACTTTGATTAATGCTGTCATAATTGACCTGAATTCGGAGATAGCAATCGTTTGAAAACATTCCGAGAAAAATATACGCGATGGCTGATGTGATAAAGAAATATGCGTCTGATCCCGGACACCGCGGCATCGACGCGCTGTCGTGTATTTTGGGCTGCTTTTCGATTTGCCACTATTAGTCCAACTTTTGTCAACAAATTTATCTCAGCGACAAATGATATCGGGCGTAAATTCATTACGCTGGTACACGAAAGCGGGCGAGAAACAGAGAGAGAGAGAGGGCACGATGTTATATTATTATAAATTCAGCGCAGTCACGTCGAGTGCTTTACACTATATATTTTGTAAACGCGCGTTTATAATCGCGATAATGTGGCGTGCTATCTTCGTCGCGTCATCCGCGTCAGACAAATCCAGGCGTGCCTCAGAGAGAGCTTTGTGAAAGAAGATGCTCGTCGCTTGTCATTACGAAGCGCCGCGCGCGCTTACAAACGCCGCGTGCTCATGTTTACGTGTACTGACCTTTGTGCCAACAAACGCGCGCGTCGCACTGGGAAAATATCAATTTGAGCTATCCGAGATAAATGTGAGAAAAACAATGAAAAATAATGGGGACTGTTTGTAACACACGTTTCATACGGAAGAATAATTTCACAAATCGCGTGAGCAAATTATTTATATACTATATTGGACAGGATAAAAAAAATCAACCGATAAACAAATATGCAATCGTTGCGTTATCAAAGATGTACGCTTAATGGAAATTTAAAATCCACGATGATTCCAACGAGATAATACGCGTCGACTCAGAAAAGTTCAGGGGATAATTGAAAATATTTATATACACGTGGAGCGTAAAACGTTCGTTACCGGGGCATCAATTCGTAAAAAATGTGAACCAATCACACGGCGGGTCGTTAAAAATTGACGCGTTCGTCGAAATCGACGTTTCGAAAAACACCCAAAAGATAATGCGGGTTTGAAAACATAAAAAGATACCAAAATAAAAACGTAATTATTGCAATAAAATCGCGATTGTTACGCGCCCTCGATCGCGTAATCAACCAAAGTGACGTTTTTGTGTGCCTGTGTGTTTTTTTTTCTTTCATTTGATTTATTGTACAAGCAGTTGGGGCATTGTAGTATTGAAATTGCAACGCCCGTTTAATCATTTGCAATATTTCAGTAAGGCAATAATTCGTGCTTTTTTAATCACCCTAAACCCTTTTAATTTATGGACTAATTAACCGCGGTAAATGTGTGCGATTCATGTTTTTAATTCCACGCTTAGTGGACCCACCTTTTCTTGGTGCTTTTTGCGACGATCGGGCGATACTTTAATTTTGACGCATCAATCTCTGCTCATTCAAGTGTCACACACAAATGATGAGATTTATGCCCCGAGAACATATATTTTGCTCTTGTCAAATTTGCGCGCATTAATCTTGCGAAGTTAATTTTGAAAAGCATTTATTTGTACGTAGAGACACGTTTGAGGTGAAAATGAAACGGTAGAAATAAAATAGGTTTTGAGGGTAAAACGTTGTTTTGCATTAAAAAATAAACAGGAAATTTATTTGAAACGAAAAAAAATGCTCGGGATACGTTTTTGATGGATGGCACTTGGTGATTGCGTCGCGGGGAGGTCGAAAACATCGAAGCAAAATCGCGGAAGAATGAGATCCATTTCGTACATGTGCAGACATTTCGTTGCAGTAGCGATGGATTAGCGTAATAAAAGTGGCACGCATCCAGTGGCTGCAGGGTTGGTACGTATAGTAATATGTTCAGGATGACCCTATCAGGGCAAGTTATGATTCTCTAATTGAACCGGTCCATTCAGTCGTTGCATACAGAATAGAGCCCACATCCTAGATCGCGCTGTCTGCTATTCTAATGGCAAATTGCATCAATATTATATGTAGATTTCATGCTCCGTTGTATGTGCGCTTAAGTATGCGTGCACCATACTAACATACACGCACGTGCCTTTTAATACATGTATGCGCATTCATACTAATATATGCGCAATGCGTATAAATATATATGCGCTGACCACGACCGCGACCGGCCATTCTGTCATCAGAAATAACCTGCATTTTAATATCTTATTACAATTCAAAATGCCCATTAATATTACTCATTTCGCTTCTCTTGGTTTTAGATAACTTGTCTCTTCAAACATTTAAATACCTCCCTGTATGCTTAGACGATGAAATTCATTTGCAAATTTCGCACCGAACACTGTATGCGAGGTGTATGGATATATTCAATGTGTACACCAGGCCACCAACTGAAAGTCACTCACAAATTCTGCTATAGGTTTTGTTTTTTTTTTTATTTTTTAGTTTGTGCAAAATTGTTTGATAGAGTTAATTCTTCTGCTTTCGAAAAAAAAAAAAGAACTGAAGCGCTCGACGTGAAAAATCAATTGAACAAGCGACAAAAAAGACGGAACAAACGCGCGCAAAATCTGTTGACAAATGTTGGCAAATGAGTTTTCGCAAGCGACAAAGTTTTTCGGCGCAACGAAGCCATTGTCCCTAATTGCAGTTTATAAGTAAATTTTAATCCGTGCGCTCTCAGCGAGCGCAAAGTTTATTTAAATTTGATTACAAGCCCGCGCGCTTTCGCGAGGCAACTTTTTAACATTCCAAAACGGCGGAGAATTGTTAATCGTCGCACCAATCGGGGTATAATCGTTAACAACAATTTCGTGCTGTGACGTCACACGTAGATGCATCACTCGCGTTTCTTTGTTTCTTTTTCTTTTGCTTCATCTTTTTCGAGCCCCTACCCGCGCTACATGAATATTTACTTATTTCGGGATTTATAACTTATTATATTTTGCATTTCCGGCGCTGTTCGCCGAGTAAAATTACTTGGAATTTTCTGGCCCATATTCAGCGAGATGAAAACAACATTTCCATATAAACTGACTTTAGTCAGGTACTTTTCTTTAGAACCGGTTACATATATTTTGAAAACCTCGCGTGCTACTGTTGAAAGAAATTCATTACTCACGGAATAACAAAACATAATGTCGTACGCCTCTATTATTCATTAAACTTTATTCCGGCTCGCAAAATCCTCGTCTTACAATTTACAAGCCATTATTTTTAAATTTACCGCTTTTAATTTCGAATATTATCTTAATTCAAATTTATTTTGTGTTTTAAAGTAGCGTGGCCGGGACGGAGTTGCCGCGGCACTCTTTTCAGCTCCTATGTTTCCAACTTGAACATTTGGATTATGCAAAACTTTTGTTGCTTTTTTTTTGTTCGTTTTTTTCATCTCCAAATTTCATATGTGTTAACCTTGACCATTCGTGTATCGAACAATTTATTCGTACACATGTTTTTCGATATGCAAACAAACATCTCTCTCGGCAAATAAATAAGCTCAGGCGCTTAATTTATGCAAGGAATGTGCCTCGCGCCGTAAATTGATACGAGCCAATTATATATCGGCCGGCGATGAAATGAAGCACAATTATTTCGAATATTTTGACTACTCGAATAATATTTCAACAATTATCGCGTTCGTATTAGTCGACAGCAAACAAAATATGCCTGGGATGATGTTTCGCTTTCTTTCTGGACATTCCTGTGTACGTTATCATCATAACTATAATTCGAACAAGATTTTAATGAATAATAAAAATAAGTCAGATTCACTCTGCGACTTGCGTAAGACATTGCAACCAAATGTTGTGAAAAACAGTAACGCATTCAGAGTAAGCGTTAAGTAGCTCTAAGTGGGTCGAATTTACTTCGGTACTTATAATTTCCACTTTATATTCCGCTTCGTTTGTGTGTACAAGATTCGCAAGAGCTAGGATGAAGCTCATTGATGTAGATCTGGGTTATATTATATTCATGCTTAAAGCACCTCTGTCACGAATCTGTATAAGATAGTGCGACACTCTTTTCTCTCGTTTCTTTGGATTCAACTGAGTCGAGTGTCGCTGACGTTTAACCTATTTTTTAATATTTTAAATCAAAATTAATCTGCAACGACACTCTCTCTCTGTTCACTTCAATATAAAACTTGACATTTTTTATCATAGCTTTGTTTTTGTTGTTGTTTCTTTTTTATGTCCAATTTTCCTAGAGTGAAATTAATTTAATTGTTCGTATAATTTCACAAGTGTGATTGTTAAAATAGAACAGAACGTGGCGGATAGAGACGGTGAATTAAATTGTGATACGGAAACTGTGAGTAAGCCGATAGGGCTGTGCAATTGATCCGAATAAACTCGCGGCAGATGTCGGGATACTCATCTGAGTCAGACGCCGAAGCTCGTGACGAGTACAGTTTATAATTTAATAAAAATTTGTGCGCCAAATGTTCATGCAATCATTTTGACACGCGCATCTACAATTTTTCACAAATCGTTTTTGATTTTTGAAGTCATTCTTTTTGCAGTCACATGAATTTTTTTTTTTTTTTTTTCTATTGAATGAAAATGTGGGATGATTCATCTGCACGTTTTGCTGGAATAAAATTAAAACTCGGAGGTGATGCAAGGTATGCATCAATTGATTGATAATTGTCCAAGGAAATGAAAATTGAATCGTTAATTATTCACAATCACAATTATTCGGCAGAGTGAATGTAAACCCGTGACCCAAATGCCGTAAAAATAACGACGGGCAATTCTTTTTCTTGAATCGCAATTGCAAAAATAATATTTCTGATTTATTGAAAGGCAATTAATTAATTGCCGTTTCTGCACCATCAGTGCGAAAATCGTAAGCAAACGCATGTCAGATTCGTTTTGCTGTAAATAATTAACGTCAAATGGCGTTATGTTTATTTGTACTCTTTTTATTGTACCAAAAGTGTAAAACGGATCAGGTTTATCAGTGTATTGTTTTTTTTTATTTTTCTTGAAAAAAATTGCAGATTCATAAAATTTGTGAATACCTTTCGATTGTGAAAAATTTCGATATAGTATTTGAGCTGTCTTTTTCATGACACCGAAAAATTTGAGATCTAAAGAGCGATTACCACGCCGGTGTATCTGCTTCGTTAACGAATGAATAATTTCGCTGAGAAAGCGCTATCAAGGGTGATGAAAACCCTTGAACTTGCATCGCTCCCTTGTACAACAAGCCGCAGAAATTACGCAAGCCAATTCAAAGGTCTCACTTTATCTTCTTGCAACTATATCTAATCATTGTTCACAGTGTGAATTTAAATCGCAAAATTGAACCCAGCAATGATATTATTATTAGAAATCTAGGTCTTCTGGGCTTTGTGACATTTTTGCAGTTGCTCGATTTTCGTGAGTTTCCGTGGACAACTTGTTTTATATTTCGTGACTAAAGAGAGAGAGAAAACAAAATATGCTATTGTTACACTTACATGCACACACACGCGCGCTATTTAGACTTGCTCAAAACTGACAGTCCAATTGAGATTTCAGGTTTTTTTGTCGCTTCCTTGCTCCACTTGCCTAATACGAAAATAAAATTTTTTTATTTATCTTAAAGTTCAGCTTTTATTTTTAAGCGAGCCGTTTTCGAAAAGGTCATAATTTTCTTCAAGTGTAAATAAAATTTTATCGATTAGATATTTTAGTGGTTTATTTTAAATTTGTATGCTGATGGATAGATGCATATCGAAACAAGCATTGTCTAACTAAATTATCGAACCAATTACAAGTTTTGTCTACAAAATTGTAACTCACGCTATTATAAGTTAGGATTTAGAAGAGATCGCAAAAATACGATCTCAAAATACTAATCGTTCAAAATAGTGACGAGCAATAAGTTATAATTCACGAAAGTGAGATGTGCAGTTTTAATTGAGGTCACTGGGATTCAAGAAGAATGTCAAATTCTGACCTACATTGAGATGACTTCAAACAGAATATAATAGCCTATTGAGCAATTGCAGTATACGACTTCTTGTACCGACATTTCTTGTTTTCAATGCCCAATAAAGTAAACAATTTTCACAATCGGTCCAATAAACAACTTTCAACCATCAACTTTCGCCTTACTTTTTTTTTTTTTGCTTTTTAGTTATTTATTTTTTATTGGCATTTTGACTTTTTTATATTGATTGATGTTTCTCGGCATTTCAAATTCGCAATATTAACCCTTGTGATTTTTTGGAACAGCTCTAATTTTATATTGTAATTGTTGTTATACAAGCTTTACTACCATAACCTAATTACACTACACTTCAACTATTGTATTAGAGCTCTTTAAAAACATCTGAAGAACGGCTAATAAAGACAGGGAAATCAAGATATACCTATAGAATAATTTTGTTGTATTGTCGATGACAACAATCGCCAAAATGAATTTAATCTCAAACGGCATAAACATCATTTATAATCAATTCAATTGCTAACGACGACGCCTTGGCGGAAACTTTCGGTATACTTTCGGTCTGTCTCCATTTTATCGGATCCGAAGAAAAACCACGTTATAAATAAATGAAATTGAATGGTTTTTTTTCCTTTACATCAAACGTAATTCACGTTTAATAACGTTGAATTATATTTCTTTATAATTATTATTAAACATAATCATCGGGCAATGTTTTCGCCGACGCAATTACACGCAGTGTCTTTTTTCAATTTTCACCTTGGCGTTTGATCATTTTATTCTCCTTTTTTTATGGGTACAATCTTAACTCGGGTTATACCGCAGTTAATTACGACGTCTTTCCTTTGGATTGCGAAGCAATAAAGACGTCATTATCATCGTTATTACTATCATTATGTTATTATTATAATTAAAATTTACACACGAGAATACAGCGCATGTGCAAAGTTCGCGTATGTCCCTCTTTCGTTGTTTATTCAGAACCTCGGCCGTATAGCCTGAACTATATTTCTGCCGGTGCGGACATGTATCGTGAGTGATTGTATACCAGAATCGCACACAAGACTTTTGTTCCCTCCCCCTCATACCAACACATTCTCGTTTTATTTTCTTACGTTTTAATAAACTTATTCGTCATTAAAACATCCATTAGAATTTAAATTACTTTTCGTGAAACAATTTTCGTCAACGTAAGAGTAATGAAAAAAAAGAAAAGAAAATTATATGTAGGCGAACGCAAAAATGGCATTAATACAAAATTGGAATTTTTTTCATTGCTTTAAATAATCTGCTCTTCTTTGAAAGCAATTTTTGGAGATAAACATCTTAACTGAAGAGGGAGAGAGAGAAAAAAAACTGACTCCGTAATATAATATTTCTTTACGGTAATTACGTCTGGCTAAATTATATCCAAGCGTAGAGATGAATTTTTTCTTCAATAATTGTTGATTATTTATCCTGCGTTAGGTTATAATTTTTAATATCGAGTTGGAGCACGGCGCGTTCGGCAGATTTACATCGTCATCTTCTTCGTTCGCGTTTTATTCTGACGACGTTTGCGCTTCGATTAAAAGAAGACTTTTAATATCACGTCGAACAGTTGATATAATGCATCAAATTTAAAAGTAATTATATCATTTTAATAATTTCTTAAGTTGATGCAAGATTGGAATCTGCGCCCCGGCCGCGCTTGTAACCAAAGCTAATGTAATTAGAAGAAACGCAGTTAGTGTAATTGAAAAATTTTAATACCTATAATTAAACATTTTTTAATTGTCCTTCTTTAACTATGACTCTCGCACGATCGTCGGGCGTATAATTAAAATTTGCAAAATAAAACGATCGCGTCGAGTGGCGCGGCCGAAAAAGGAGCAAACATTGCAATAACAAATAAAAACGAGAAAAGAGCGCCATGCATCGATTTCATCCGTGCGTTCCGGCCTGATTGTTTCTGTCGCGCGGAAATAAATACTTTCGGCCGTTTGATTTGTTCCTCGCAAGTGGCAATAAACCGTGACGATGCACATAAGAGTATGATCCGCGTGTTGATTTCGCGTTTTCATTAATCACGAACAAATGGGAAATGAATTGAAAAAAAAAAAAAAAAAAAAAAAAGATTCGGACGAACACTATCGCAAATGTGTTACATCCTGACGCACGTTGTCAAACTTATTTTTGGATCCGGCTGTAATATTAATAACAAAGGTTCATCGATACAGCAGCAAGGTAATTTCTCTCAGCCGTAACGCTTCAGTCGGTTCGTAATTCAATGTAATTGGTTTTTCATGTTTTCATTACTTGGCGAAGAACGCGCTGCTATAATTTGTGCGGAGTGCAAGTAATAATTAAGTAAAACCAATAGAGTATGAAGGAGGAGAGGCTGGCAGACATACGGAGCTGATGGGTATAGGTATATATGATGACAGAAAGGACAGAGGCGCGCGCGGAACAAGAGAGAAGCGGCAGCGAGACCGCGCTCTCTGTTACTTATTGTATCGTAGAGGCTATGCCGAACTATTGTAGCGAGTTTAGTGTGTGCTACCCTGCTCGCACACGGACCTCGTCGAAGTCAAGTGCACGAGCGCCATTGTGTGTGCCTCTAACATGTAACTAATTATAATTACAACGCCAACCAAGGGTACTTCACTTTACACACAGATACTTCTCAAGTTTGTTTAAACCGCCTATTTCGCGCGCACACACGTCCCGACGCCGGTTCCGCAGTTCAAACTGTAACTTATTGCATCATTACTCGCTCATTTGAATGATAATATTCGACAAAAGAAGGCCTCTTCCTGCCAGCAAGTAAACCTCAGCTATACCATGAACGTGCGCTGCTATCTATCAAGAACCCAATTACTAAAATGTCGATGAAACCATCTTAGTTATGACAATTTTAGAATTGTTGCGGTTTTGAAAACATTTTGATCTTACTTGTTGTAAATTCAGGTTCATTTTTTGATTGATTTATTTTATTTTTTTTTCATTCTTTGAACAATTTATTATTAATGTTATTACGAACTTCTTTTATATACTAATTCAATATTGTTCTTCTTTTGTTTTCCAGGTAAGCTCGCTCAGTTGTTACACACTTTTACCAATTGAATGTCGTCATTAAGGTACAGTAATGTGCATTAATAATAACAAACTTCCTTTTCACGTTCACGTCAGGGTTATGCGGGGGAAAAACGCGAAGACGAAAGAAAGTCTTCTCCGGCGTTGCGGATCGCGGAGCGGGGCGTTTTTGGAGCACGCTTTTTATGCGCGCACGATTGTTTGCATACGTATATTCAACCGTGAACGTTTCCGCCTACTTTTTCTGCCATTCCATATTTCTTAAACATGCCACTGCTAAAACAATGGCAATTTATCGCAGATATCCGCCCGCGTTCCTTAATATTAATCATTTCGCATTTCCAAATTAATATAAACAAATGTGTATTCATATAATGTTGGTGAAAATATTATAACGTGAAACAAAATTATAAAAACTTGTGTTTTAATAATATCTTGAAGCTAAGCTGTCGGGTGGTTATTGAAATGCGGAGTTTAATCAGATCCAATATTAAAATAGATCTCGAATCTCGCTCGACGAAACAAAAAAAGTAATAAGATTTTAAAATGCTCTTTGTATTAATTGAAAAATTCATCAAACGTTAGATTAAACATTGTTCGAATAGTCTGAAGGACGTGAAAGAGCAAGATGGCGAAACATTTTTTCCAGCGTAAATATTCGCCGCGGATAGATGTTATAAAACAAAAAAAGCGCTGTAGAATTTAACATCTATTTGTTCGCATCGATTTCTGTGTGATTCTCGTTCCTTGAAATGTAACGTTTCTTTTATTAGGACGACTCGTATATTTGCTTTAGGTGTTATGAATTTTACGAATAACTCGATTTAAACGTGTCTCTCTCTCTCTCTCTCTCTCTTTCCCCCGGCTCCAAGATTATTCCAATCTTAAACGCAAAGCCGGCGTCGTATCTTTGAATTATGGAAATGGAGTTTATAATTTCAATTAAAAATATCCTTTTTACGACGCCCAGGCGTCGTAACTGGTATTAATGAAGAAATTACTTTTGCCGATCGATCGGTGCCAAACAAAAAGCCTGGGTACACTACTGCTCGTCGTTTTTTTTTCTTTTCGCATCCTACAAAAAGACGAAAAGCGTCCTTACGTCGCGGTACCGTACTTGTTGAATTATAGATTTTAAAACAACATTTTTGCCGGTACTTTTTGCTCATAATCTACGAAATGTTTTCACGCTTAATTGGTAATCTGTTTAGAGCGCATTTTTCCGTGTAATCATTCTTTTTAAATTTACTGGCTCTTTCGAGTCGACCGGTCGCGAATTCTTTAGCCTGGCGATCGGTGCGACGACCTCGCATCGCGCAGGTGCGAGCGGAAGCAAAGACAAAGACCCGCGAATCTAGAAAGACCCGGGGCGCGTTCATTATGATTTGTGTATTTATATAAGGTCTAAAAATATACCTACGCAGACGGGCTTCGCCCGGTGTATTTCATCTTGGCATAATATTTTAATGCACACGCACACACCAACGTCCTCTCTCTCTGCCGCTTTTTCAATCTCTTTTCGCGCTTTTTTTTAATGCTCGCCCTCTCTGACTAGATAGAGTTCGTCGCGTGCAAGCTTTTCCCTTGATGTTAAACAATAAACCACGTGACCATTCTTTATTTTCAATTTTTTTTTCAAGCCACTGATTCATACGTTTCCCCAGTATACACAATTGAATAAAAAACAAAATGAAATTGTAATTTTAAATTTGAAATGTATATTTTTTACCACGCATGTAACGCATCGTCGTTGACAATAGGATCGTGCGGTGCAGTTTGAAAAATTGATAAAAAATACTACAATAATAATGAGAGACATTTTGTAGGGAGATAAATATAGCCGATTGTTTATAGCCACGTACGAACTATTGCATTTTATGTTAGCACATTATAATACACTCGTACTTATCTGTAAAGAGAGAAAAGTGGCATTCGTTTCTATAATTAGTGTGTAGAATTCAGTACATGGGGAGTGAAAGACGTAATTATAAAACGACGCAACGTGACTGGGATGGCATTTTTGCGATGGTCTTTTGTGCTCGGCCAAAAACACGGAACTGAATTTCATTAGTCGCGGGACATTGACGAATCGCGCGCGCATACGAAAAATGTTAATTACGCGCAATAATAAGTAAACAAAATTTTACCGATACGCAACGATAATTTTAATTCTATTATTGACAATCGATAGCCTTGTCAATTTCGTCCGAGCTGCAAGTTTTATAATACCCATGCATTGGCATTGCATTATTCGTAACGTAAATAATAATTTTGAATGTACACCTAATTAGCATTAAATTTAATTGTATGCCAATAATTATATTAATTCCAAACAAACTGATACAGTCGAGCTTTTGTTGTGTGTATAAAACATTTAGGTCAAAAATTATCTTTATTTTGTAAATTTCCAACGCGTATAACCAATGCTTATACAAGGACGCAATTTCTGTTAATAATTAATATGATTCTCAGAAAATTTATATGAAAATATATGAAAACGTAATAAAAAATTTAATAATAAAAATGAGATTTACTTTAACAATTAAAAAGGAAGTACTTTTTGAAGTTGGCTATACATGGCAAAAAATTGTAAATTTATTTTTCAACAAAGACACTAAATTCGGAGAAATAACATATTGTTGATTAAAACGGTTGAGTAAATTATAGCGGAGCGTACTGAAACGAGGAAAATATTTCCAATTTATTTAAGTATGATAATTTAAACGGACTTTTGAGATATCTTTTGAGTCATGGGAGTCAACGTCGTTCATACGCCTTTAAATAAACTTTTATTTATATGTCTGCTCACAAAGATAAATGTACATAGACGACCCCGTTTAAGCGCACAGAAGAACGGAGCTTTGGTGGTGACAATTGCTGCGGGAATCGTTTTCCCGTTTTCAAGTGTATTAATCGTTGCTTCACAATAGCCAATTAACGTCATCCCGTCGACGCGCCACTTTTAGACGAATTTCACGTTTGATGTGAACTTGACTTTCGCAGTGCTCAGATAGCCACCCTTTAAATTATAAAACTTTCATTAGGTATACAAAACCAACGTTTGATTGTACAGTAAAAATATTTCCAACATTTATTTTGATTTAACTTTTGTAACAAACATTAAATCAGATTTAATTAACTTTAAACAATTTGAATCTTTCATTGTTACATAATTATAAGACTATTTATTTTTTCATATTAATCTTTTTCAATCTTAACATGAATAAAAAATAAATTTTTATCATGAAAAGAAACAAATTATAATTTTAAAAAGTTTCTCTTTATCTTTTAATGCACTTTAGATCTTTTAGCAATTCTCGTCTGAAATTGTGCCCACGTTTAATTTGGAAAAAGTGTTTCAATAAAAAAATGTGGAAAATCTCAATAAAAAATTAATTAAAAATGCCCAAGTAGAAATCTAATTGGGCAGGCCACGCCAAAAACGCGATGACCCGGCTTGGTTTAAGCCAGGAAATCGCGATAAAAGGAATAGTGACTGAGCTATATTATCAGTGTCCAGTCAGTGTTCCTGACTGGGCATTGGTACAGTTCGTCACACCTGACATTCCCCAGGATCTGACCAGGATTTCATTTTTGTTATTTTGATTCAATATAATAAAATTATAATATTTTCAGTTTATCTAAATTACAGTACATCAATCAATTGATCATATTGCAATTAGTAATTTGAACAACCAAATTTATAAATAAAAATAGCTTTTTCTACATTTTCGATACACAGTTGATAAAATTTTATAACAATTTTTTTGTTTATTAATTTTAAAAAATGACAATCCCGATGAGGCCCTAAATGCGCCCCAATCGGGTTGAATGACTTTTCCTAAGGGATGTCAGGCGTGGCGCCCATAAACAGAGCCATTCTAGGATTCCTTGCAGAGTCCTTATCTGGTTGCATTTCTACTTGAGTGAAGTTGATTATATATGAAAATTATTTTCTCGATATTTTTTGTTTTTCTGTACCTCAAAATGTACATCAATTAATGAGACTTGAAAATTATACGGAAATTCACCTAAGATAAATGTTCTGAAAATACCAAATTAGATTTCAAACACAATGAATGACATTATCTTCAGCATTATTACAACTCATTGAATATTCAAAGTTATTCATTATTATTTTTATAAAGTTTATGCTTTTATTACAAGAATTTTTTATGTCATTAATGTGGAAACAATAAATTTCCAATCAAAATTACCATAATTGATGAGACGCAGGTTATTATTAAAACGTTAATAAAAATTCCGAATAAATTACGTCAACGAATTTTGTCATCTATCTTTTCGTCTAGTGATATATCAAAACACGTCAGAAAAATGTCTCCACATTTCTCCAACGTTTTCCATTAATTTCCATCATTTTTGCGCGCCATAATGCCCTCTCACTCCACATGAGTCTGAATCGGTTGGATCTATAATTTACAATTTGTCGAATTTCCGTCGAGCCGTGGCATTCAATTGGAAATAGCGCGCTCCTAACAAGACTTAATATGTATTAATAATTATTGCATGCCATTAAGACGCAGACTGTCGTTTGTCCTATTGAAAATTACCGTGGTCTTTTCCGTGTTTAATTAACTCGTCAATGTTTCAACTGCTGCGGTGTAACACTCCGATTAACATACATGAATAAAATCCAAACACACATCTTCGATCATACACAAAAGAAGTTTAGAATTCAATTTTTCAAAAATGATGATTTTTTTTGTTAAGAAAAAAGTTCAATTACAAATTTTTTCAATTTTACTCGGCGTCATTTGACTTACCTAATGGGACTCCCACAAATGAATCAAATTTCAAGAAATAATATTTGTATCTGATTTGATAATGTTTATTCTCCCGGGAAGATTAAAAGTACACAAGAAATTGCGCTCGCAGTCGAAGGAGAATCGCAAACTGAAATAACATAAGTGATGGAGCAAGAAAAATATGACGCCAAAATGAAAATGTAAGGTGCAACGAAATTCGTTTTCGTGGTTGCCGGCGCTACGCCAATATTAGCATGTTCGATGCCATTGTTAACAGTTTCGTTTAATGCTTCGTTGGAGTTGTTAAACAACGCGAGAAAGTTGTTGGCCTTTTATACGCGCGAAGATGTAAAATTTGTACGAGCGCGGCGGCATTCGCAGCAAAAATTGGCCGTCCAAATGTTCAAGATCGCTGGCATAATATTTGTATTTCGCGAAAGATTAAAGGCACACAATACGCGCCGAGTCTCGCGAGTGTCTGCGATTAAAGTTGCGTGAGATGGAGTAAAAAAAAGAGTGCCTCGAATCTCGTAACGTAGAGAACATTGAAAAAAATATGCACGATGTCGTAAAAGCGATAATGAAAGTGCGAAATGAATAAAGACAAAAATTTAATGACCCTCCAACAAAGAAAACATTATCATACGAAAAAACACATTCTGAATTCTCTTTTTACGTTTCCTCGTCTCTCCATTCTTCATTTTAAAAATTTCAGATCCTATGTCGTTGGAACTAACGTCCGACCTGCAAAATGACAATAAATTTTCTATAAAATGATTGGCATGAAATAATGATTTCAAAAATGTTTTACCCCACAAAATTCACAAGCACACATTAAAAACATATGCCCTTCTTTTGTTACAACAAAAATTATCTTTTTTCAATATTTCTTTATTTTTGTTTATGAATTTTTGTCAAACCTTAAACTGTCAATATCACTTTCATGACTTGAACTAATGTTTTTTTGTTATATTTTCTAAATTATAAAATTCATTTACTTTTTTAATAATTGATTAAAAATTTAACGCACATTCATCCTGTATACTTCTGTTACACTCATGCATATATTTTGAATAAAAAATAGCTTTACATTTTGAAATGTTCGTCATAACTTATAATTAAAATTTATTTCTAAGACATCGTAATTGTCTTGCATAATATATAAAATGATGGACGTATTCCATGTTTTGTCTTGATTATCAATATTCTCATAGCCAGGAGGATTATTATTTATTCTAAAATTGATATCCTGGACGTATTACAATTGCAACACATGCACAAACTTGAGGTTAGAATTCGATCCACCGCGAACTTGGCGTGGACTTGATGTTTTTACTGAAATAAAATATCTTTTTATCGCGAGGGCGAAAGGGAAATAGTAGAGAGAAACAAAAAGAGAGCGGGGGAAAAAACGTTGATCGTTGAACTGTGCAATTGTCGCAGTTATAGCCGGTGTGTAAAGTTGGAGAAAGTGAGCGACAAAGGTGTCGTGAAATTGACGCGGCAAACACGAGAGAGTGAAGGGTAAAAAGGTCACGGGACTCCCAAGAGAGACGCCTCGCGGGCCCGCGTCGCGACGCCATTATCAACAGTGCAGAATAAATATAAACGCTTGTAGTGGGCTCTCTTTCTCGGGTAGGAATGCCGCGGGAGATACGCGAGCAGAAGTAGGCCAGCATTACAATATTTTATTGCGCTGCACAAACGTACAATCTAACGTGTGCTCACATATGCATTCGTAATGAACGTATATATGAATCGTACTTCGAATGAGCTCCTCCTTCCTGGTGTGCTCGTCTAGCCCCCGCGTCCGCATCCACTTTGTAGTCATCTTGTCTCTGTCTCTGTCGCAAAGCTCTCTGCAAGTGATCCACACCCTTACGCGTCCTACGTGTTTCATTGAAATTTATGTTCTATAGTCACTTTTACATTTTACTCGAGTATTGGCACCTGACCACAAAATATAGGGTTTGATGACTCGTTTTTTTTCATTTTTTCAAAATAGACAAAAACGAAAAATTCTGTTCAAAATTTTTTGGTCAAATAATCATTTATAAACGGAAATCATTTAATAATATTAAAACTCTGGAAGAATAATCATTTGCGACACAAAATTTTTCAGTAGACACTTTTGTTACGGGTTAAAAATATTAGAAATGAAAATAAAATTGTCAAATCATCTTTGCAGATTAGTATAGAGATGTATAAGTTAATCATGAAACAAATTGAAGAGGGTAATCGCAATTATAAGATGGGATTGGCCAATACTAAATGTCGATTAAAAGTTCAGGCAGGTAATCTCGGTAGCGAAATTCGCATTCGATAAAAGGTAATCAAAGGAAGTCGGAAAAGTGAAATGTGAAGAGCAAATTGTTCGCATGACGATCTAGATTTGTCGGAACGGATTGCTCATTTTCCAATTAAGGTGACGTATGTCAAAATTTAAATTGTTCCCTATTACATTTCAAATTGCTTATGTTATGGTCTCAATTGTGATGCCGTGATTTGGGTTAGCGACTGCTCTTGTTCGACGTCGAGCCATTGATGCGGATGATTGATAACTTTTTGAAACAATAATGGCACTCGCGGTATCGGCGTTTTTTATCCGCAAAATAAACACAATGACACTGCCGCGTCGACAAAACCGCGTGTGTGCGCTATGAGAAAAACTTGTCAGTGAGAGACTTGTCTTTTTTTTTCTTCGCGCTCTTTGTCCTTTTGACGGGACAAGAGTGTTGATTCAGCTTGAAATCATGCGTCTATATAAGTATTAACCCCCAGATTATCATCCAGGGTTTGCTTTTCAACAGACGTAATATTCGACATTTCCATTATAATTTTTTAGCCCTACAGCAAGTACACTTTGACTCACAACTTTTGATTGTCTATCATTGACTAGCATTGACTTGCGCATTTCATGAATGAATGCATGTAAAAAAAATTTTTACTGATTCAAGATATATTTTTTGCACACAAACGTTGCAATCAAAAATGTTGTATTATAATTATATAAAAAAAAAAAAAAAAAAAAAAAAAATTAAAAATAACGATTAACAAAAAAAGGACAAGCTCAGTCAGCGGGATTAACGGCTACCTAATAAAAACAATGACGCGCTTGAAATATCAGGCTGGCAATTATACCGTAGCCGAAATCCATAAAACCATTGAAAAATGTTGCGCCAATGTGTGTGCATTTTATCATTGCGCGGGCGATCGCTCTTTGTATGTGCACCGCATTGTGCGAATATTAATAATATTAATATGCGTAATGTAAATTGCACAAAGCGTGTGCGAAAAAAATTCACGCCACCTGCAAATAATAAGCGCAAAAATTCATCCCAGCCGTGAAATATCGCATTCAATTTTTAACCGGCGAAATAAAAACCCTGCGATCTATTTTAATAGCTTGTATAGAATTGATCGAAAAATTGGTCTCGCGAATTTCCTGTATGTAAAAATAAAGACCTGATGAATTTTGAGTGAATTTGAAAAATGCGATTATGGTAATATTTGAAAATTTGCAAAAATGTCAGTCTTTCATCGAATTGTTTCCTCAAAAGTTTAATGGCTAATTAATAAAAATTATTAATTTTTTAGAAAGTTCATATTAAAAACAGTTATTTTTGACATATGATTAAAATGTTTTGGACACCCGGTAGATTTGTCTTGACGCATTGGGAGAAATTTTATTTGTATATCATTAAACGCACCCCCTGCAGTCAGGTATTTATTTTATTTCATTATTTCACCCCTTTTGGATGATGCCGACTCCGTTCGCTGCTTAACCCTCTGGAGAATAAAGCTCGCCACACGTTGTGCA
Source organism: Trissolcus japonicus (assembly GCA_030522925.1). Lineage (NCBI taxonomy): Eukaryota > Metazoa > Arthropoda > Insecta > Hymenoptera > Scelionidae > Trissolcus > Trissolcus japonicus. The sequence continues at coordinate 22,239 of JAPYZS010000703.1, read as the reverse complement.
CGCCACAACGCTTTTTATATAGCGGCCGGCGATTTTTCACCGTTCGGTTTTTCTAATGCCTTTCGTCGTCCCTCGCGACAGTGTGCTTTTTCAATTTTATGAAGAATAGATGGTTCATTTTATTCTTTGACAAAAACAAAAAATAAATATAAACTGCGAGCGTGCAACAACTTCGCTGCTGTGACAAAGTCTAAGCGCACCCTTTTTCTTGCGCCAAACTAAAACGGATGAATAATTAGACACAAAAAAATGTTGAATATTTGTTTATTTTTGCGCTCGGCGTTTTCGTGCTCGCGTGTCACTTTTCTTTTATGTCCGCGCACACACGGTTCGCAGGTCCTCCGCATGATTAATAATAATTATCAACTCAGTTTTCGAACCGTCGCTCGCGCGTCCACCTACGTTCATTATTTATTTATGAAATTCGCATTCCGTTCGCGTTTTTCTTGCAATCGCTCGTGTCATGGAAAATATGCAAATACAAAGATTGCCGAGTCAATACGAATTTGCGATTAAATAAAAAAAAAAAAAAAAAAAAAAAAAAAAAAAAAAAAAAAAAAAAAAAAAAAAAAAAAAACGCAGCCAACACGAGAGCGACGCGATATTAAACATTATAACGTGTGTGCGTGCGTGGTCGAAATAAAGTTAGCGCACTTTTTAACGAAATTATGTTTGCCTCGAATTATACGTCATTTTTACGTAGTAAAATTTATCTTTGCGCGAAACTTTGCTTGCAACTTTTTTAATGCAGAATATAATTTGATTTTATCTTTTATATTTCTTTTTAGCGGTAATTGCGTTAGACGCTGTAACTTTGATCAATAAAAACGTTCAAATCAATATAGAGCCCAGTCAATTTGCGAGACATGGAAAAATACACGCAACAACGCCCTCCTTGGCGAATTTGTTTTGATAAATTGCGTTTGTACGTTATACTTTTTCTCCTATATCTTTCTCTCTCTCTCAAGTTTCGGTTTGAGTGATTGCAGTTCAGTGACTTTTTGCAGTTGAAGTCATCTATATAAAATATTTTATTCGGTGAAAAATACAGTCATTATAATAACGGGAGAACGAAGTTGAAAAGTATAATACTCCTCCTCATCCTGGCACTACTCCCCCCCCCCTCCCCCTTCGTTGAAAAAAAACATTGATTATGGTGAGAGCGAGATTTTGAATATTACAATACACCAGTCACGGGAGTTTATTGCGATCGGAAGTATATACGTACATATGCGAGAGCGTGCAACAAGAACGATTTCTCACGCGGTTTTCAGAATGAAACAATAAAATCGAACATGTAATTCGACGTTCCGTTTATACAGTTCCGGAACTCATTTCGACTAGCGTATTTAAAATTTAACCGGTGCTCTGTTGTGCGCTGTACAACTCGCGCTGAGAGGAAACTTCTATCATTAGATTCAAAATGTATATTTATATTAGATTTCGTGAATTTACATTAATGCTCGTGTATATTTACATTGAATTTCCCCATATTCACACGTAGCGCGTTTAATATACACGCGCGGCAACATTAAATCTGTCTGTAACATGCGCGATGAGTGTGTGCATAATATATACCATTTCGTACGTTTAACAGTTTTAATTTAATTTTCGCACTTTTTTGCTCTTCAGACTCTCGATTTCATTTAATCCCGTGAGATGTCGTTTTTTTTATTTCCCATACACGAATCGGAGTAAACCTAAAAATAAATAAACGAGGGGCAAGTCTTTTCTTTTTTTGTTTCGAGTTTTCACTTGTGTCGCGACGTCATTGAATTCTTATTGAATCAATAAAAAAAAAGTTGTTATCAATTATGAAAGATTAAAAGGCGCCGAGAGATGAGACGCGTTCGACGTTGTGCCTCCATCAAGCTTTTCAGGTAGCTGGTAAATGGTCGTGACATGTCAAAGGTTGTTGAATGAGAAAAGCGGAGAAGGACAAGACAATAATCGAGGCAGAAAAGTGGTATCGAAGATGAGTCAAGCTATTTGTGTTGGTGCGCGTATATGTACGAGCTTGAACGTCGGGAACGATGCATTGCAAGTGCGAGTCATTTGGTGTTATGGGCGTTTGTGTGCGTCGTCAGGAGGCCGAAGTATTTGTGAGGCCAATGCACCCTGGAATGTACGGCGCAGGCAGTCGCAATACGATGTAATATTATATTTTATCGCTTTATTTATTCTAACCTCTCCATCTCTCTCGTTCGCGTTCCGTCTTGCTCGGCGCACCGCCCACGTCGTTATGCCACAGTCGGCTTCGATCGTCCACGATCTCAATTCTTTTCGTTTGTCGCGCGCTCGTGTTCCCCCCTGCCGTCGATTATACTTACTCTTACGTTGTTTTAGCGTTATATCTTTTGTGCACGCTTGCCTCGTTTTTGCACAATTAATGGCTCACGCGCTCAACATCTGGGCATACGCGATTTCTCGTTTTACCCGTCACTTGCGCGTTACATATGTGCACTGATTTATACACAGAACCTCAATGAAAATTTCGGGTTCAAAATATTGATTGCCAAGAAAACGGAAACGAACAATTTATTTTGGAATAATGAATTTTTCATTTGTGAAAAATAATTTACAAAATTTTAACACTGCGAATGAAGGTAAAATGTTATACTGTGTGGAATTTTGACTCATAAATCATGATTTATTAAATCCTTCCATTCATTGAATCAAAAAAATATATATACGGAAGTCAACTGTGTATTCTGTTATTCATTAAAACAATGGAATTGATTAATTTTTAAGTTAACATTGAAGCAATGTAACAATACTTGGTTTTTTTGAAATAAATTTATTCAAACGTTACTTTTGATATTTAAATGTAATAAAAAATTATAGCCTCGATATGAACGAAAGTAATAATTTAAAGACCTATAGACTTGCAAGAAAAGCCGTGCGAAGATATAATAAACGCCCTTACGATTATAATAAGTTATATTTATTCTCGGAAACTCATAATTTCTTTGTCTGTTAACGATTATGAGAGAAAAAAATTGTTCGGCCTTTGATACGCGTTCTTTTATACGCACTTGAGAATATTCTTCTGAATCGACGCGTCAAGCCAATATCTTTGAAGCAAATGACACTTTATGAATAATCCCGTTTCTTCCACTTATTTTAATTCCTTCCTTTCGTGTATCGCACTCCGGCTTATACCACGTCGGTCGTGCAATAAAAAGTTTTTATCTTGTCCAGAGTTAAACTTTTTTCATCCTCTTAAACATATATATTATACTCAAATCCGAAAGATGATAAATATGATGAAAAAGGAAAAAAACACCGAAATAGAAATAAACGGCTGGAGAGAGCGATAACGAACGCGAAATTAATGGATTTGAATAATTCGCAACGAAATTTGAAACGAGCGAAATATTACACCTAGCGAAATCAATTAGAAATTGTATTGGAGTAACTAATAAATGTCAAACAATGACACTTGGCCGCAGAAAAACTGCGGGACGAGCAAAAAAAAAAGTGAGTTGAATAATGCAATAGAAAATGGCACGAAAAAAAAATTAATTACAGGCCACGTAATTAACGCCGCAGTAAATGATTAGAGTGAAACAACTGTACGCATTTTTTGCACACCCAACGAAATGTCTTGTGTGAACCATGATTTATTATATCTGTCCATCAACAAAATTATTATAATTTGATGTGAACGTTAACCGAATTTATATGTTTTTATCGTCACTTATTTCATTTTTTTTTCTATTATTTAAATTCGACCTTCGTTCTAGGGTTAAGATAATTTTTTCTGCAATTTTGCAATAAGTTGATAACAGTGATATTTTTTATACCCATCACGTGGTCAGCAATAATATTTATCCGCGTCCATGAAAGTATATTCTAATCGCTTTTAAATTCGCATCAATTCGATTACGATTGCAAAAATCATAATACATTTTTACATATTTATTCTCACACGTGTAGCTTGCACGTTTTCATTATTCCGTTCCCGGCAAAACTAATTAAATTGACCTTGCCTTATCGTGTTGCGTACATTTATGAACGATGATCGATGCTTTTTAATAAAAATTAAACTCGTGATGTCGTGTGTGGCAGCAGCATTCGCGCGCGAATTATAATAACACGACATAAATTCCTCTCGAATGTAAACATTCGCTCGATTTGTTTATGTAAATGAAAAATCTTTTTTTATACTCAACATATTTTCTTTGCAACAGAACGCGATCGTCTGCACGAGTGCCGAGCAATTTTTGTAGGCCATAAGGTTACAATAATAAGTATACAATTTTACGCGTTTAAATAATAATTTCCGTCGCAAAATCATAACGTTTAAATAAAGTTATAACTTTTTTTTATTGTTTTCGTAGGTGTCGTGCCATAGATATTAACCAGTGGCGTTCAGTTTTTATTTGAAGTGCAAAATTGAATCATAAAAAGGCGCGATAATTGCACCAAGAGAAAAAAAAACAGGAATACAAAGTTTAATGCGAAGCGTAGATAGTGTGAGGCACAAGATTTACTTAATAAGTGGATCAGTTATTTTTGCGACGTCGTCTTTAGCCGGAACGGTGTAAAATGATCATTTTAACATGACAAACTTGTGAAATAAAAGTGTTATTATTGCTTCGATTCGGGGCCGACGAGAGTCGATAATAAAATAATTTGAAAAGAAATATATAAAAAAAAGGCAATGTTTCTCTAAGTATAAAAATAACGAGGCATGATTCCGAGTATAATATTGCACACTATTGTGAGTACACTGAAGATATTGAAAATATGAACAATAGACGTAAATAGTCGCTGATTGATCAATGAAATGAATAAATCGTGATGCGAATTGATTGTTTCGATTTAAATGGACATTCTTCACAATTGCACACACAAAATGTTTCTAGCAGTAAAAATATGACGGTGTTATTTATACGGTTATTTTAACGAACCCGCTAAATATTCGGTCTGTTTAATGTTACAAAAAAAAGAAAAAACTTTGCGATTATCGGAAAAATGTTATCTCCGTACAGTATTTATTTTTGCACAATCATTTCACGCCGGATGCTGCGCACTATCGTACACATATGTTTAATTTATTAAAAGCCTTTCTAGACTTTTATCGTCAAAGAAGCGATTGTTGTTATGAACGCGAGAACTCACATTAATACTGATTTTTAACGCTCCCAATTTTTAAAACGATATTCACAATTTATTTCTCCAACAAATTTTCAACTAAACACTCAGACCTAATAAATGTTTATTAAGCTCATATCCCAATAAAATTTATTTAATTTAACTTGAATTTATTAGATTCAAATAATTTTTTCTCCGAGTGTTTTCTGAATGTAGAAACTTTTAACTTTTTCCATCGAAATGTTTATTTGTTTTTCTTTTATGTTTTATATCAACATAATTTTCATGATTAACAAAAAAGCCCTTTGGCGAAAAATCGTGTAACACTTTTTTGCACAGATCATCTTTTTACCCGACTTTTTTTTACCATCGACGCGTGTAAGTTTAAACGCACCAGCGCCAGCAGAGCCAATACCAAAAAGCCTGGCTTGAATAAATAAACAGTTTTTAATTGCGACCCGCTGCTGTCCGGTAAAAACAATAATTATTGGATCGCCATACCATGCGTATGTATTACGCGCGGCGACAAGCCTGAACCCGATGTGCCTATGTGAAAGAGAGGGCGAGCTAGAAAAATTCGTGTTCCCGATCTTTAGCGGACATTTTTTTCGCCATGCGTCATGCTCTATAAATAATCAGATTTTTATTTCGTTGAAAATTTATTTTAATATAATTAGAATGTCACAGAATTAATAAATTTATATTCTCATTACATTGCCACGGAATTAATAAATTCGTACTAATATTTTATTATTTTCAAAAACAATAAACACCGAAAGTTCATTATACCGAATGAAATTAAAACAACGTGATTTATTTTGGCTGTCATGATTTTGTACAGCATCAGTATATATGTTTTACGTTATCTCACTGATGTATTTATAGAAAATAAGTTGTAATTTTAACTTGTAAAATTTTTTGTTGCTGAATATGTTAACTGGTCATATAATGAATACCGATGTTCGTTTACCCAGTTTCTATTAGAATTCAGAATATAAAATAAAATGTTATAATAACACAAACTGTGGATACATGCTTCAACAGGGTTCGCCGAAGCCATTGAATTTTTAATTGATTTCTCGTTTTATTAATTCCCCGAAACATTAAAATATGCATTTTATGAGCGATAAAAAATAACTGTTATTTATTTTCATCAAAAATTACTTTAAGTAATATAGATATACACGGCTTCGTATTGAATTCAATGGTTTATTTTCGAACGAAAACTGAACCTGATCACAAGTATATACTTGATGTGCACCAAAATTGACGAAGCTCAAGTTTGGTTTCAATTCTCTAAAATAAAAATCACATACGCTCACAGGGGGTATAGAAAAATGTTCATTTGTTCATTGGAGTCATCCGTACGTGACATTCAATATCATTCGAAACGTTTTGTCATTAAAAAATAATGTTCTATTTATACTATGCTGTAAAATATGCTCTCGTTTTAGAGTTTCGCTTGAATTATATGTTTTTATTAAAATTCATATTGCAGTTGCAAGAATTTCTTTGACTACAGCGGATACGTTTTATATTTCAAAAGAGTTTGAGTGGTAAAATGTGTAGAATTTCAATTTGCAATTGATTCACTTATAAATTTATTAAAAATTCAAACGTGAAAAGGTATTCGATTTACCGCCGCTATCAGTAAACATTTAGTATCATTTGAATGCGAATTGGGACTACTTAAACTTTCATATATTTCCAGTCCAGAAGGGAAAAAGAAAAGAATCATTTCATTCATCTCGTGCTTGACAAAATGTCAATGACGTCACGCTGGGTCGGTGGTGGAAAGGAGGGGCGTGAGACACGAGCCAAAAGGGAAATGAATTAGGAGTCGCACTTGAAATGAAGATCGCTCTGTTTTATATATCTGCGAGAATGCCATTTCGTCGAACAAACATCATCGCGTTCGGCACTAATTGTGACCACAATCGCGCGTGTCTTCGTCTTCTTCTTTATTTTGAACCCTCTTAGTCTTGAGCGAAATGCACCCACCATTCCCGCTCTTTTCCTCAGTCGACTTTCGCATCTCGATTTTTTCACGAGCTAACATTTTGCTGTTTGGTGTTTCAAGTTGCTTGTTTCTCTCGATATTGCCAAGAAGCGCGTGTTTACATAGAGATAAAGAGACACTTAACGTTGCTGTTATTACCCTCTGCCGGTTGTAACTTACTGAAACTATTTGCTGCTTCGAGTACCTGAAAAATAAGTAGGTGTGGATGCTAAATTATTATGGATTTGAAAGAAACCCGTGATTTTACTTGATGCCTTCATAAGAACAGTTTTAGGACGATTTGAAACATTTTAAATCAATCTGAAATCTTTGAATTGTTCTAGAATCTTTGTTCTAGAAGTTTACATTTTAATAAAAAATCGAATTACAAATTTTATTAGTACATGTACCAAAATAACCAAAAAAAAAAAAAAAAAACAGTCTGGTCCATTGAAATTGATTTTGAAAAAAATTTTGTCCATCTAATAATAACATTTTAATTTACCTCCTTTATTTTATTTATTATTATTTATTATTGACCCTTTTGCAGACAGAATCTATGTGGATTTTAAATAAATAATTGAATATTAAATTACTGACAATCGAAAAATTAAACATGCTGTAATTAATACTTCATTTTTCGAGATTGATAAAATTTTCAAAATTCTATTTAAAAAATTAATAACGGTATATGTAGTTGATTATATAACCGGTCTCTAAAATTGTTGGGTTTTTTCCCGCAAAGTTTGTCACATATGTACGGAAATGTGGAGAAAATAAGAGGGATTTGCACGAACGTGTCTGGGTGTCTGGCCTGTGTTTCTTCTCACTTTATCGCGCGCTCTTCGTTCATGTTTATCTGGACGCTCTGCGACCGGAAGTATGTGTACGAGACTGCTGTCCCTGACCCCGGTGTCAATTCACACGTGCTCATGAGGACGTTGGTGCGAATTTGAGGTTCTTTGGGTAATCGATAATCCTGGTCATCGATATTCCAATCGGATTTCATTATTCATTGTCGAACGTAATAAAAATTTTCAAGCACATTTGCATTTGCAAAATCAGTCGCATTATTCATTTTGTAACTCAGTTATTTTGTTCAATTTCGTACATATATTTTTAGCGTCATTTATTTTGCACCCACAATAAATAACCTACGATTGTTTTATTTTCGTTCGTTTTATTTTTTATTCGATGAAAATACATTCAAATTATTGAAGTTTCAATATTGTTCTTTGGTCTGTAACTTTTTATGAATTCTAAACTTTATAAATATTTACTAAGGTATGAGGAAGTGAGACCTAGAAATGTGTGAATAAGCACTGGAATATATAAAAAATAAAAAAACAAGAAAACAAGATCAACTTGTTAAACAAATCAGCAAGTTCCAGTCACTCAAGATTCCGTAAAACAATCAGCCAAGGTTATATACGTAAGAATTGATTTTCGCCGATAAAGGAAGTCGGCCGAGTGCGCTGACACTTGGTTGCGATCAGCTGACTGTATTAGCATAGCGTGTTATTTTGGTATTCAACGGGAGAGATTCCGAGCGCCGAGTATGCGTCAGCGTGCGACTGGCCCGATCCAAGCCTATTAATACTATTTCCTCAAGGACGAAAAGTACCTGACTATTGGGCTTGATTCAGCGCCAGTTGCCTCGGACGTGAGATAACGCAATGGAACAAAAAGGGTGCAGCGTATACCAGAAGAGCACGTGAGGGGAGGGGGGGGGGGAGAATAGAGGGGAAGCAAGAGTTTTGGCTCTGACTGAAGAGAATATTTCTTTATTATTACTTCTTGCGCAAGCTTATTTTTCTTCTCGTTCAAGTTGAATTCCAGGTAGGGGTCTTGCCGGGAGAAATTTATCTTTGAAGTCGTCATGCTTTTTATGTGTGCCGTGTAGAATATAAGTATACTACAACCACAGATGGGGAAGGGTGTGTGCTCGTCGAGGTTCGCCGCTTCAATTACGTTGTTATTTGGCTGAATTGACGGGCCCGTATTATCGCGAGTTTTGAGCCTCGGTGAATGAGTTGTCGTGAATCTTTCCTCACTAAAGATAAAAGAGAGCTGAACATTGTGAATTGCAGCGTGTGTCCATCATCATTGACTTTACTTCCGTCAAGCTGATTCTAATTTGTTTTCTCAATCGCGGGCTTTTTTTGAATTACAAACTGTCACTGTCATTATGAATTATCATTATTATTTCTTATTTTACTTTTTATTTATTTGTCCATTTTCTTAGTTTATACTATGAAAAATATGTACTATAACCTTTGCTACTTCTAAAAAAATGCTTCATTTGGAAGTCGTGTTCTGTGTAAAAAAGTCAAACCGAAGAGGCATGTGCGTCATTCAATTCATTTTATTCGTCCGTCAGTGTTTATAATCATTTTAAGCGTTGAAAAAAATATTGTCAGCGGTTATATCGGCGCGAGGGATTTGGCTGGCTAAGTTACGCAAAGGGTTTGCACAAATAATTGCATCTTGATATACACAAGTTCTCGGTGATGCGTTCGAATGATACGAAAAGCTATTTGTACGTGGCGGGTATTCTTGGTGCAATCTGTGTGTACATCGCAGATGTCCCGCTGATATGAGCAGTTAGAAGCAGCGTCAATGCGCGTTTATATATTTCTAAAGTGTTGTAGATGGATATTTATCATCGAGATAAACACGCAGAATAAATACAATTTTATACGAGGTGCAAATAAATTCAAGTGCTCCGGCGCTGACGAGCTTTTGCTTTTATTTTGTAATAAAATTGCAAGATACGGAATTGAATTACTTTATGATGCAACAATTTCAGCCGTGAACGTCGAACAGAGAAAAATGTTTCTCGTTTTAATGCTTGCAAATGTTGTTATCTTCGTGGCTCGCGCATTCATTTATTTATTTGTGTGCACTACTTTTTTGCGGGTGTATATACTTTGGGTGACGGAAAGCTCGCGATCACGTTTGACGTCTGGACGGAGCATTTTAATTACAACCTGGTGAAAATCGTCATCACATTAGGTTTCATTAGCGCGCGACGCATTTTTTTGTTTTTCGTTACGTCAAATTATTGCAAAACGGATCAACCTAATTCAACTTGGGTGCCGTTTTCACGCGAACCAAAGCGATTAATAATATATTTTACTGGATTAAAGCGTAAAATTATATTGATAATCCGACGCAAAACACGCTCCGCGAATGATTCGATTTGAATAAATAAGTTGAGTTCGAAAATACACGTATCCGCGGGCTTTGCGCGTTACACTGGCTTCTAATCTGGTTACATACACAAAGTTACAAAAATATGATTTTTCGAAGCCAGTCGCACCCCACCCCCTCTCCCCAACAGAACTCGTTGTGTTTCATATAAACATTTTCGCACATTATTCAGAGATGATCGCATGCAAAATGAATCTTGTAACGAGCGGATTAAAAACAAAAACGTTCTTTCCAAAGAAATGAGACGAAAATAAAAAGTATCATCAAATTAGACTATAGACTGACTTTGATAACCGAAGGCGTTGAACAGTTTCGCAAACACCGGAACCGTCATGTAATTCTTTCGTTATCTATAATCGCTTTAAAATTTTTCTCCGATAAAAAAACCAATATTTATAATTTGCACGAGCCGAGCGGTGAGTCTGCAGCAATTTTAGCGAATTAATATAAGATTCAAAAGAGGAGCAAAAAAGACAGAGTGAGAGAGAAAAAAGAGGAGCCGTATGGAAGCAAGCACTCGTGGCGGAGTTGTTTTTCCAGCGGACTGTACTGGCGTCAGGCTGCCGTTATGGCTGTTATTATTTGTATATTATAATTTAGATACAATTATATGGGTGTCCTCGTCGCGCGCGCGGACCCGCTCGGACGGGCGTTTCGGTCGCCGTGCGCGCGAGCGAGAGCGCGCGAGACCGAGCAAGACGGAAACGTATAATAAAGTCTCTTGTCGGTAGGAAGGAGCCGAGAGAGGCAAGAAGAGAAGCAATGGAATTGTTGCGTCGAGGCGGTGGGGGTGGCGACGTCGGCGGCGCGGTAGGTCGCCCGACGAGGAGGACGCGAAGGGCGCAAGGTGGCACAAGACGGAGACGCAGACAGACAGACAGACGGACGGCCAGACGGAGACGGCGAGATCGTGCGCGACGAGGACGCATGTAGCATCATTTCGAGAGGGAAGTTGCGCGAGCCCGGAGAGAGACGGCAATAAAATATATTACCAGAGAAAAATGATGGCACTGCGCGAGACAAAGAGGTTCGAGATGAGGCATTAGCCGCATTCTTTCAAACTCACCGTCTCGCGGCCGAAAATCACTGCGTTAATCAGCCGCGACTTTTTGTTACCCCCCCCCCCCTTGCGAGGTCGATACACTCTCGCTTGTCTTATTAACTTTCGAACATGTTCCGAACATTCGTTAACTTAAACGCTGCCTCTCGACCCGCAAAAGGAGGGGGTGCCATTTTTTTATTCTCCCCGCTGCTCATAATATCGATCTCGCAAACGTGAGAGTAAGCCGAAGTTTGGTTTTAAAATATTTAGTGTTATTAATTATACGTGTCTGATTTAGCCCCGGGGAAGTTGGGTTAAGTAAACACGAGTTAAATCAACACGGCCACTTATGTTAATCTAAAATCTTTGTGCTCTCGTACCACGTGACAACTGGCCAATCACGGCTGTGCAATTCGAAACAAAAACTGATATCGCGAGGGATAGATCTTTCATGAGATAAAATGAAATGTATGATTTTAGGAAAAAATATTTCGCAAAATTAAAGTGGATAATTTTGCTCGCAAGGGAGACGGAAAGAATAAGTCAGTTCGTAATACTCCCTTGGGAGCAGAATGGCATTCGCTGTACGCGTGCGAGGAACAACGAGAAAAATAATAATCATTGTTTGTCCTGGTGCGACGGCAAATCACAATTCGTGGGTATTGATTCAGCAACAATTTTTATTGTATATTGGTAAAAATGCTTTCATTTATTGTGTACGCGAAGAGTTGTGTAACGCAATTGTAATATAAATTTTATGAATTATTGAAGACGACAGAAATGTATATATTCATTGAGTTATGAAATATTTATATACTAAGCTACATTTCAAATATAAGAACGCAGTTACAATTTTCAAACAAAACTTGTAAAATTTCCAAACACACGTATACTTTGTGATAAATAATTCCGAACGGAGTAAAACATACTCATATATGTATATATTTTACTTACGTTTTACCCTTTGCACAACTCCAATAAATTATTATTATACTAGAAAACTTGTATGTGTGTATATAACGTGCGATTTACATATTTATGAACGTATCTACATATATACGCGTATTAACATTTGCTTACATGAAATTCGCTCGCGTAGTACATATCATCTTAGATGTTTTATAATTACAAAATATCTATAGTTATTGAATCGAATTAATAATGTAACTAATGCTGCGAAATGATGTCGCGCAAATATCGATCCGATCCCGCGAGTACGCTCTCGCTCTCTGTTGAGACGAGAAATTTTCGAAAACGATCACATGATCATCAGCTTCGCGACGTAACGACATTATCATTTCATTTGAATGGTAAATATAAATTTATAAATAAATGTTCAAACACCCGACACCTATATCGATTTTGCTCTCTCGCATACACAGAGAACCTTTTTATCTTACGTGCCGCGCGATAACATCTAATCAACGTGATAATTTTGAGTAATAAAATTAAATCGTACAACACACGTTCCGGCGAGAAAATAATATAGGTTGGCCCTGCTCGTCGACCCAATCCAAGATGCCCGAATAATCTTCGCGCACGGAAGCGTTGCAAGGCCTCGATGAATATTTCTGTGACCTATATAAAACTCCATTCAACTCCGTCTCGTTAGCACCTTTTCCGCGTTTTTAATCGAATCTATATCGATTTCTTGTTTACACAAATCGCGCTCTCTTTTCCGGTACACATTTTTTCCTACATCCCCGCCGACTTGGCGATGAAGTGTTTCGTTCGATTTATAGAAACATAGTTACTGAGTGCAAACAAAAAATTGCGAGACTGTGCACCACCTCCCCACTCTTTTCTTCTCTCTCTCTCTCTCTCTTTCTCTCGCGTTTTATAATTTCTATAATTTAAAGTCCGCGGCAGCTGGCGCACTACGTAATTACTTTAACCAGAAGAACGTGTGGCCCCGACCTGGGCTCTCAGCCTGTTTACTTTTAATTCCTCCTTCTTTCTTCTTCCGTTTCACTCCCCGCACGGCGCGCCGCTGTGCCTCTTGCGCTGTTCTCGTTCATCTCCTCCCGTGCGCCTTCGGGCGCCGCTCGTGCACGAATAGACGTAATGGATACCGCAGTCGCGTTTGTCTTGTCGGCGGCGATCTTGCACTCTAGATTGGTCATTTAACGTCTTCGATATGTAAATAGCCCCTCGGACGAAGTATTACACGCTTCGCTACATTGATCGCACTTGACGTTACATTTGCTAACACCGTTCTTAACGAATGTATCGCTTCATCTGTGCTTGTCAACATATTGCCACCTCATCGATGGACTCACGTCATCATTTTAACACCTGCACACAGAACATGCATATTATACAGATTTATATATTGGAAGAAATCATAACTAAAATTTTATTACGTCATTATAGATAACACTTCGGAACAAATTTATCCAGTTTTTGCGATGAAATATACTATTTAACTCGCGTGTAAAATATTTATGTATATATTTTACAATTTTGGCTCTACTAATGTCACCAGGAGGATCCTTTTTCTGAGAGTTCAGGACATGATGTGACATGTTGGGTTTCAATCTGTTGCTCATTCAACTTCATACTGAAAAAAACACTTTGAAACGTGATTTATTACTTAAAAGAAATGAAAATTGAAACCTAAAGTAGAAATAAACGTATTCCATAGAAACTCTTGTATTTGGTACTCGTATTACATATCTATGCGCTTGTAATTTAAACGAAAATAAAAGTTCTGATATTCGTAGAAAAGGAATTAAAACAGTACAGATTATTGACACTTGCTAACTAAACATTGGTACCAAAAATAAGTGAACTAATAACTAGTTGAAGTGAACCGTTAAACGACATTAGTAATTCGTGAATGGTGTGCACTTTATAACAAAAATATAGTCTCTGTTTGATTCAAATAAAGTTACATACGAGGATGTCAATAATAAGGCATATAAAAGGGGTTGGGGTATAAGATTACGGAGCGGTGAAGTGTAGATAATAATTGATGTAGTGTATCCTCTGGGGAACTCTAAATCAGCTTTCACACCTCGCTGCAAGTAAAAATCAATCTGTTATCAAGTGGTTTCTTTTTTCGATTTCTGCCGATCTTTTTGATTTCAATCTGTCAAAGTGCACCGATGCTTCATAGTTTTCGCCCGATGCATAACCAGGAATGAGGAATATTTTGGTACATACGTCTTATTAAATTAATCACCGAATTTATGCGCGACACTAATTACAAGCCGCTGCAACGTTAATAACGCCGCTACTCGCTTTACAACCGCGCTAATTATTTCGTACGAAAGAATTTTTGGTACGTGAATCTTATTAAACATGACTAATGCCAAGCGCTAATGAAGCGTAACGCTCACACCCGTCTAGGTGGCGCTGTCGCCGCTAGTTTGTCGACGATCTGCTTGTCCAAAACAGACTTATATTTTTATGCAAACAGACCGTCAACTTTTTTTAAATATTTTTTCTTCCCCTCCACTTCATTATTTTTATATACTCATATATACACTGAAAAAAAAGATGATCGAAAATTAGAAATAAAAATATACCTAGTAGAATATTTTTGCAGCAACTACAAAATTTATCTATAGCAGCCATGTGCTTTCGTTGTCACATGTCCACCATTGTTGTTATTGTATTGTATCTATCGTAGATGAACTTATATTTGGGGCAGCAATATCTATAAGAGAACAGTTACAATATACAATTGTACCACACATATGTTCGTCTGTCACAGTAATAATCTGTATTAAGTATAAGGTTATAACTGTCACTTTTTCAGCTACACAGTACGTCTGCAGTAGGCATACATATACCTGTACGCCTCAATCTTTTTTTTCAGTGTATATGGATGAATGAATCTTGGAAAATAAAAATTCATGTTTGAAAAAAAGTCAATTTCCATCAATGCGAGCGTAGACTCAGGATAATAAACGTAATTATTGCTATTTACACACGTGTGCAGACATGAGAAGGTGTTTCCTCGCGTCGTACGATGACCATAAAACGGGTAGAGAAATTGTGAGATCCATGTGTTATTCTTTCTGGACTGACTTCTTGCCCCGCGACCTGCTTGCACAAGGGTTGAAAATTCCGTGAAATTAATCTTTTCACTAAATTTCACGAGTCCGTCCTACCCAAGACGTAATACTCGCTTTTTTTAGCTGCGCCGCTATCCTTCTCTCTCCGCGGCTCCTTGTTGCTCGCGCGGGCATTTTATTTCTTCATTTCACTCCTACTGCCTCGTTTCGCTTTATCTTATTTTTCATTCGTCTCCCCCGTCGTGCATCCCTCGCCTATTCCACTCTGTTGTCCTCTCGCTCTGGCGGCGGTTCGTCTCGTTTCTGCGAGTCGCTGAAAAATCGTCCGTCGTAAACGGGAACAGCGGTTTTATTGTTCCACGCCAGACAATGCCCGGGAATATTATAAAAACTTTGAGACGGAATATATTAATGTTAACTCATCGTTTTACCGTTAGGAAAACTTTTCGGCACGGCCCCTACGCCGGGCGTCTTTGCGTGCAAATTTTGCAGACTAACTTTTGCGTTCGATCAAAAAGAAAATGACAATTTATTTTATACCTTATAATAATTTTTTTCTTCATAATTTTCTTTTTCTTTCTATTCTGCATAAAATAATGGAGGTCCATAATGATTGGCCTCCACATTTGTCGAACGTTCGCGCAAACCTTTTCGTCTCCGCCATTTCAATAAATTTATCATTAATTGACACATTGTCCGACGTGGCGTGCGATGAATGGCACATCAATTGCTATTTAAGCATCGATACGCGAGCTCAACAAAGTATGATGCGAATCACCGTAACTTATGTACTTGCGCGACGCAACAATTACTTTTAATCAAATTACAAGCTAGTAAAGCGCTGTCGGCGCGGCGATTTTTCCGGAGCCCACGATAATGCGCTTTATTTTATAGGCGCCACGGGAATAAACATGTAATTTTGCACCACGACTTTATACTTTGTCCGGGCCTTCTTTTTTGTTTCGTGCACTTCTTTCTTTTACTATAAATTATATTGTAAATTACAGTGCCACGGGGATCATACGCGAGCAGTTTGATATATGCAAGAGAGGAAATTCGGAGAATGGATTGCATACAACGATTTGCAAATTCATTTCATTTTTTTCAATATTGTCAATGAAGGCATGTTTTTTACATGTTCAATTTGAAAATAAAAAGAGAAAGTTGCGGCGCCCATGCACACGTGCTGGGGAAATTGAATTTATATTTTGCCATTGAATTCTCTGCTGCAGACAAATATATGAATGTGTATACATATGAATGATTGGTACATTTACATAAATAAAAAAATATGTATTTAAATGCAGACGTTCAAGCACGTAACTGGAGGAAGTATAAATTTAAATTTTACTGAACCGTTTGTCGAAACAAATATCGTGTAACCATCAAATTTGGTTTTTTAATATGCAAAAAAAATGTGTCCTAAAACATTTTCTATGAAAAATTGAACATGTAAAATGAAAGACAAACTTTTACATTTCGACTAAAAAAAGAAAAGAAAGGAGTGCATAATTAAAGGAAGTATAATTTACTAGATGCGGTTAAAACATTTTGAGCTATTCGATTATAGAAAAGGAAATACAACATAAAATTTGATATCAAAACGTAAATCAGAAGCAATCAGAGCGAAACAAAAAACGTGCCATAAATATTGAAATCTTATTCAATGAAATGCATAAATAATATCGTGTAAAATGATAATAAATTTCTAACGCGTATCAGAAAAAAAATTTATCACAGTGAACGAAAAATCAATTGAATTTATTAGACGACAGGTTGACAAAAACATTCATGGCTATGCAAATGAGGCTTTTTGCAGCATAAATAATTGGCGATTGTTTCTTCGACTTGGGATTTTGTCTTGGGCGGCTTTCTTTTCTGTCCCAAGATATAATATTTGACGTTTTTAAAATGTACATCAGAGTTATTCGAGAGGTACCGCTGAGCGAAGGCGAGTTCTGGTGGGGCGCTGACAGGGGCAGAGGGAGGACAACGATAAACTTTAATGTATTCCGAAATATTAAAATATATTCGCGGCTGTGTGGCGCAGATATTTTAACGAGGTTCGTACGCCGAAGCAAGGGCTCGCTGGAACGCCCGTCGTCCAACAAATTATATTTATACCAGCTTATTTAAATATATTCCGAGGCCCTGCACAAATGTTTCTATAAGCGACGAGATAAGAGTGCGGTTACGGTCTACGGGAAAAGCCTAGACGCTCTCTGACAATGTCATAAAGAACATAATAACCTCAGAGATTAATTTTTCAAACTCGAGAAATATTAATTATGGGTCGACGTCCGAGTGGAGCGCGGAATTGTAAACCGACGTTATTAAAATTGCGATTGACCGAAAAAAAAGTGAAATAAAATAAAGTTAGATTAAACGTTGAATATTTTTATACATTATGACCCAGGCATTAATATTTATTTGTCCGAGGGGGAATTTTTGCAATTTAATACTACGCTCGTCGGCAGAAAAGGAATTATGATTAATGTACTAAGTCTGTGTTCTCAAAAAGAAAGGCCGGGGCTTATGAAAGAAATTAAAAACGCGCGCGTTGTTGAAAGCAAAGGAGATTACAATTCTAGCGTGTAAAATGTTTTTTTGATAACCGCTACTTTGAAAACTTGCGCACTCATTTTGACACTGTACCAAAACTTTTTTTTTAATTCAAAATTTTGTTTTCCAATTATTTTATATAAATAGGCAGCTGAATATTGAACAGGTCTTTTCAACACCTTCAGCTACCATGGAATTCAATCGATTTCACATATAATATTATTTTTTAAATTTCTTTGAGGTTTTTACATTTTTTTTCTAAATCATTATGCAAAATAACCAAGGCTGAAATATTAAACATCGTTTTATTAACGCGACAGTGAACGTATATAGATATGTGTTTTTTTTTTTCATTGAATGTCGATATTTATATTAAACGATTTGAATAACGGTGCGCGTTATTGCTTTAATGTTACACTATATTATTAAAGCATGTATTTATTAAATCTTGCGCGCGAATCGAAAATAAAAACGATTTCATATTCAGATGCAAATGAGAGCCGTCGTTGTACTCAAACGTTCATTATGATTATTGACTGGAAAGTAACTTCGGTTTTATAGTAACTGGAGTAAACGCGCGCTTCGCGTGCGCTTGGATAATTGATGATATTACAAAACATCAACATTAAGGAAAAGGAAAAAAATCGTTTTTATATTTGTGTTATACTTTCTTTTTTTCCCTGTTGAAAAATTTAGTTAAATTAATTTGTAAGTAAATCAAAATTTGTTTACTGCAACTAAATATTATTACCCTCAAAATCATTCTCTACTTTATCATTTGATTTCGATGCGCGCGCATTGACTCATTCAGCAGGATTTCTTATCCCTTCCATTGATATGATAAATCCATTGTTTAGATGATTGCTTTTTGACTGTTGTCTACATGATTGTTGTTACAAATTTGCGACGAGTTTCACGACGAATCCTGCTGAATGAGTTAAATCTTACGCATGAAGTTAGCAGCAATCTAATTGCAGCCAACTTCAAAGTTTGAAGAAGTAAAACACACCAATGTACCTAAGGTTCAAAAATTTGGACAAGTCTATTCACCTTTGGAGATAAAAACAATTGTATTCACAATAATTATTCAAATTAGGTCATGAATGCTGACATTAAGATTCGCTTTAACGGATATAATAAAGTACATAAACCGTATCCGTACAAAAAGTATATTTGAACTCTTATGTATAACGAATTGCCAAAGAGTTTCATTTTGTTCTGGAGAATGCAAAAAAAACTATATGTGAGGCGAAGTGCATTATTATATTGTGTGTCATTAATTAAGATACAGCACAACAGCTTTAACGATCGCACAGCAAACGCTATTTGTCATCATTACTGCATAAACTGCCATTTCGCATTATAATTAATTACACGCAAATACGTCATTTCCTTGAGCGCGCGCGATTCGTCCAATCGCTATTATGTTCAAGGAGTCATTTGTCTCGTTTGAGCAGATCCTTTTCGCGTCGAGCTTTTTGTCCGGCAATTTTTCCACACACGCGCGCGCACGCAAATCCGCAAACAAAAAGACGCCGTTGAACCAAAAATACAAAAGGCTTCGAAAAAGCGAGATGCGCGTTTCTTTAGTACTGCAACAAATCATGTCTCGCATCGGAGTATATGAAATACGCTTGCAAAACATTTTTGCCATTTTCTGGCATGCGCTGTAAAAGATACATGTATGTTTTTATAAAATTAAACTAAATGTAATGCAATGTACCCAAGTACAAATCCAATCGGGCATGCCATGTCAAAAACCAGGGCCCGGTCTCCCGGCATTCCCAAGGGCCTGACCGGGATTCCATTTTTCGTTTTTTTATAATTTAATTTAATTAAATTAAAAAAAACGTGTTCTTGTAGTCAGTAGATAATATTTTACAAAATTTCTGTCGATTCTGAATGATTTTTAATTAAATGTTGCAGAGACCACGTGAGAATACACTATATACACGTTCCGCGAATCCCCTCCTGTAGCGTGCATCATGCCATATGACGCGTATTTTTACATTATGTGGACGATTCGCAATAGGCGCAATACACACGGGGCATAATTTTAAAATATCACATTTTGTTATTCATTAATGGAATAAATTACAAACTAACATTTCCTGCTGAAATACTGATCACTTTTACACAATGCAGGAGGGAAACATAAATCAAAATACAAACTCATGCTTGACAATATATATATAAGCGTCAAAAGTTTTTTTTAGCTGCAACCATCTATGTATTTATATACTTTGATTTAAATCTAATGCAAATTTGATTTATCACTGCAAATGATGATCCACGCTGGTGATGCTTCGTCACGCTAATAAATAATTCGAACTCAATTTTGTTGGACTGAAATCGAGACTGAAATGTAATAAATATATTAATCAGTAAACAGCAGATTCATTTTAAAATTATCATTCTCAAATTTAAAATTATACCTTTGAGAAAAACGGTTGACGTGCTGATAATATTCTTGGCGTTTTGTGTATCGCGACTGATGCGACAATACGCGAAAACTTGGAATCCCGCGATAAACCAATATAATTCTCTAATTTATTCGAACCGTATTGGGCGCCACAGTTGGCGTTAATATATCATCGGTGCACATCTGCCCCAACTATGCGATCCAATATGTTCTACAGTAACAGTTTCTATAGAAATATTCCGACTGTATCACGCGAACCGCGGACCAACGATGGACACCCGACGCGAGAAAAGGATGGTGTGAGCTGCCTGCGAATTTCATTATCGCGCGCTTTAAATGGTTTGTGTGATGCTCATTTTTATAAACCAACTCTTCTGTCAATTGAAAAAATGTTGATAAATTGAATTATTTTCAGATCAAAAGAACCATAATAATGATATAAAAATAATATTGAATAATTTATTATTTGAAAATTAGTAAAATTTTGATCTAAATCTTGTAAGGATTTTATCAAATCAATCTGAATCTGTTACAGTTACAGAACAAATAAATTATTTCAACCGTAAATTTACGTTCTTGCACCTGTAAATTACATAGAGATTGAAGGAGTCATTTGCATTAATTTCCAATGTAGGTTAAATAGTTACAATTTGCAGTTCTACTATAACTATAAATTGAGTTATTAAACTGCAGTTACACTAGAAAATTTGAAAGATAATGAAATTATTGAAATAATTATCAAATTATTTCGATCCGGTAGAATTTATGTCTGCTTTCTCTATTTTTTTAACATGCCTTTCATCTGTGATCTCTAAAACAATTTTGAGACTGGAAAAAAGTTTTATTTCCTTAATAATCCTTTATAGATTTCATCCTGAAAAAGAAGACTGGATTGATGTGTATAATTTTTTAGAAACCGCGTTATCATTTTATGGTGATTGGAAATATCATTGACTCGAAAATTAATAACGATTCAAGTGAATATTTTAAACACAGATGACAAGGTATGAGCCTAGATATTTTTATTTCATTACTAAATTAATAAGATTAATGATTATTGATTAAAAAAACAGCAAAAATACACGATCGATTTCCAATTCATATGCGCGAAAAATTTAATTGAATTTCTTTCAATACATCAATTTGCTATTTCGAATTAATTTTTTATTTTTTTTTTTTTTACTGAAGTATTTCACACGATTGCTCTCTTTCTATTCAATTTGACAGAAAATCATACGATGGTATAAGTTATATATTAATAATTCTGGATTTGGTATTGGTTGTATTATTATAATTGATGAATATATTACTACATTTTGACGATACTTAAACTTATCCTGAGTGTGAGTAAATTTTATGTTTGATGGTAAACGATAATAAATATGACAATATGCGTGTGTGTTATACCGAATTTCCAGTGAACGTAACAAAATAATTTGATTAATTGCAAAGTGGTCGCGATGATGAAATGATGACGGTAATTATTCGCGCGCAAAGAAAAGAAGAGTCGATTAATTATTATTTATATAGCGAATCGACAATTTCAATCACATCTGGCATCTTCATTTTGCAAAACGATCTAAAACCGCGTAATTCAAAATTAAACTACGTGACCTTTCATCCCTCACGATCGAAAATATATTCACTGAAATATATTTTATTTTATAGTCATTATTGCCGCTTTTTATAAATTTTTTATATAAAAAATATATTTCATAAAGAGACACGGTAGTGTCTCGCGCCAAGTACCCAGCGAGACACTACCTATATATTCTGATACGCGGAAACCGGGTTTTTTAATTGCTAATTTAATTAGTAACTGTGATCAAGTCATGCTACTTCAGAGATATTTCGGAAGTATTCACCGAGACTAGTAAGT
>JAPYZS010000702.1:0-39418 GCA_030522925.1 Trissolcus japonicus | reverse complement strand
ACGCTTACCCACTGTTGGCGCGACGTTGTCGAACAGCGTCGATACGACTTTACCAACGTCGTGCCAACGTCGTTACGACTGTATTTTTCTGCTTGGGTGTATTTTAATATTAAATTTTTAGCCATTACATTATTCGTCATAATTATGTGCACTTATTTCACACAAAATTCATACATTTTATTAAATCTATACTAAAATGAATTATTAATTATTTTGTTCAAAAAACCCTTTCCATTTTGTTTTGTCGAAATACAACCTAAAATAAAATATCATAACCAATACCTAGTTAGAACTGTCAGTTGGCTCAAATTCAAAATTATCCAAAAATAAAGAAATTAACCAAGATATTCATTCTGTCAATTCATGATTGCATTGGCACAAGATTATATGTGTGAAAAATAATTTTGCATTGTGCCAATTAAAATGAATTTTGACTGATATACAAAACTGTATGCAAATAGTTTTGATTCCAATATTCATTTTTGTGAGTGCTCGAAATTCTGACTAGAAATAGCAGAAATCCACAAAAACCATCAAAAACGCCCTTAAACATGCCTAAACGATTCAAAACACCCCTTAAAAACCACTTTTAAACCCCCAAAAAACGCTCTGAATCCTGAAATTCTGACTAAAACGCCGTTTCACATGCTTAAATGACGCAAAAAAAAACGAAGAAAAAAGATATTAATAATCATATTCGATAGATAAGAACCATCCGAAAGTGTAAAAAATTTGGACATATGATAAAAGATAAAATTTTTGACAAATTTAAAATTTTCAAAAATTTGAATATTATGAACAAAATTAAGAACTTGATCTTTTTTTATTATTAGAAAAAGGTTTTACCGTTAGAAAACGAGTAAAAGAAATTTACTCGTTTCATGACGTCATAATCAATTTTCGATGATGACGTCTTCGGCCCGCTGAAACCGCGGATAAATGGAACATTTTTTTATAAAATTTTGCGATTTTCAGCTGTTCATAACTTGGTCAAAAATTGGCCTTTTTCAGATTTTTTTTCATTTTTTCATCAGCTCGGCGTTGCGGATATTTTAATCACATAAAAATTGAGCTATTGATAAGGTTTCATCTTCTTTTTTCATGCCAAAAAGTGGCATTTGTTGTCAGCTGATAAGAAGACACGGCAGTTCCTCTGACAGTTTTTTCTTACATGGCCAGAGATACTGCCGTGTCTCCTGAAATGAAATTTTGCAAAAATTCTTCATCGACATTTCAAAGGCAAAAATACGACAACTTTTTATTTTATAAAAAGAATGGACATTCGGCGGTAGCTCGATAAAGTACAGTTGATATTATAGTACAGAGGTATATTTTTTTATTTGTATAATAAAGCTCGCATTGTACAGAAAAAAATAAGAGGCGAAAGTCGCTACTGAAGAGCATGCAAAAATACTAGGTTAGCCAACTTACCAAAAAAGTAGACGCGTTTTTCCAAAAAACGCAAGCGCCCGCTTGCGATTTGGGTAAAATTCCGCCCCAAATGAAAAGAACATTTCAAAACACGCACACACTCGTGCGTGCACACATAGACATGGCGGAGTTTGCGCAAATCGCAAGCGGGCGCTTGCGTTTTTTGAAAAACGCGTGTGCTTTTATGGTAAGTTGTCTAACCTACTATTTTCGCCTCTTATTTTTCTTCGTGTGGTGATCGTTTACTTCATAAAGTCATAATTTGTTGATGAAACAATTTGAATTATGACAAAAATAGTTCGAAAAATAGTGAACCATGAACACGCCTTCGATGAATTTTATGCAAATTCCCATTACTACAAATACTTCCAAATAATGGCGAAATTCACAGGAAAGTGGCCTTATCAAAGTACTTCTAGCCAGGTTTGTATTGATAAATCGAATTAATAATAATGAACCACAGGGAAAGAAATGCTGAGAATCATTTTATTTCTTCCGTTCTTTTGACGTCAGGGTAAATACGTCTGAGCATATTGATACAGAATGAAATATTCATTTTATATACTACTTATAAATCATTGGCAGAGATTTTACTAGCTAAAAATTAACTTTCCATTGATATCACTCTATGAAATATTACGAGTTTGGTATCCTGTAAAGGAATCCTTCACTATATAGTTTAATACTACACCTTTTATAGTTTATATATTGCGAAAAAGAATTTTCACAATTAGAATAACAAAGTATAAAACATTAAATTGCTTTTAACGCTTTGTTTTATCAATTCTTATTTTTCTTAATTCAAAAATGTTTACTTGAAAGGTACTAAAAATTTAAAAATATAAAATCAATTCTATTTTGTCTAAATAATAAAAATGTGTAATATATGGGTGCTGTGCTCATATGCGATACCAACGGAGGGTTAATACAATTTTCGCTGTAAACATTCATATGACTTGCACAACTTGGTTGCAATTTAAATTACAACTTTAGGATATATTAATTCGTTGAAAAACTCAATGTATCACAACAATCGTTTATTTCTTACAAAAGTCTTTTGATTGGAGAATGAAGTTTTGGTACGAAAGTTTAATAATATTAAATTTATAAGTGAGATCTGGCCGACATTTTGTTGAAAATGATTTTATTATGGGACTGATTTGTTTTTGAAATATCTTTATATTCGTGTAAGCACGCAATGAAATTATTTAAGAGATACTGCTCCGTGTCCTTTTATACTTCGGTAGATAGAGAATTCATAACGCTCATTGCTCCAAGTCCTGGATCAATTAACCCTTATGTTTTCTAATTGCGATAAACAAGAATCAATGCAAAAAAGAAGCTTATTTAAAATGCAGACGCCAGACAAGATATATAGGAGATGAACACTTTTGTAATCAGCAACAAAGTAAAAATCGAGTATATGCGACTGACAAGTTATACGCTCTGTGTCAAGTTTATGAATTTGGTACGGCTCTCTAGTCTTTGTTTATGAACATCGGCTTTGATACTCCTGAAATCGTTCCAACTGCATCCGAACAAGCCGACAGCTGTTCGATAAGGTCCGGCGTTACAAATCACGAGCGACCGTATCCGTGGTTTTTTCGATGTGCTGTGAAAAAAGTACATTTTTTCTCTTAAGTTAAAGACAAAACATGATAATATATTCGAAACAAAATTGACAAAGAAAAATTGTGCATGTATTAAATGAACTATGAATATTTTTTAACAGTTTTTTCCCTCCTAACAATTGCACAATCGGTTTCCCAACTTGTACATAAATTTTAATCGATTATGGCATAAATTTTTTGATAATATAATTCAAAATTGAAAGATTTAATACGAGTTATCACAGCAGAAGGTGAACATGATATTAAAAGCATCCATTTATCAAAAGAATTTTACATTTTGTAATCAATATTTTCCATACCATAAACTAACAACATTTTTTCAGGTCATATGTCAAAAGTGAAGGAAAAAAAATAACTATAAACATTAATCAAACAGAATTTGCAAACTAATGTTTATAATCATTAATTTACGACGAAAAGTAAACATTGCAAGAGCATTTATTGTATATAATAAATTGCATCAATTGTATTGTTTTCAACTCACGCTTGTAAAATTCAACTGCAAACTTGACGTCTGGTACTAATTCATGCACCTTGTTAATTACTGTTGCGTTCGGAGCTTCACTGGCATTGGTGTTCCAAATCTAATAGAAAATATATCATTGTTATTTTTCATCCACAAACGAGCTACTGTTCAAAATTTGCTATTTTCATAAATTTCACCTGCACAACATCATCTTGTTCACGTATTGACACCGTAACACCAACGATCTCATCACTGGCTGATACGCTCGACGTAAATTGTTCACCGATTGCAGCAAGCACTATTTCTTGCCAAACTTTGTCCTGTGTGCAAAAATGTTCTATCAAAATAAGGAAATTAAACCAATAAATAAATCAATACAAAAGCATAATTGTTCGACGAGTAAAAAAATCTTTTTTTCAATTGTTATAGATTGTAAAATTAGCATGAATTATTTATAGAAATTACAGTGTCTTTTTTATCACACTTAAATCGCCAAGTCCCTCCATTCTCATTATCTTTGTCTTCCCAGATTGGATAGATGTTGCCTCTCATCATATGATAACTGTATCTGACCTGCAAACAGAATTAATTTCAGATCAAGTTTTCGTGTTGAAATTTTTTATTGAAAAAATTGTAAGATTTGATTGTACCTGAATCTGATCTGGTTTTGGAATATTGTTGAAAACTGACCAAAATCCTTGCACAGTCTTGAATGTATGAATTTTTTTCAAATGATCCTTAAATTGTTCAGCGGTTATTCCCGATATTGCTCTGAAAAAGAACTTTCAATTAAAATTTGTTATTTTATAAGTACATCCTCTCTTGATTCGAAAAAGTGAAAAAAATCTCAGAAAAAGTGCATATACACTCTTTTAAAGTTATAATTCTTGTTCGCTTTGAAAGAGAACAAGAACTATAACTCCGAAAAATTGTATATGCACTTTTTCTGAGATTTTTTTCACTTTTTCGAATAAGAGTCAGTTTCTACATCTGCTCGGTTTGATCATAATTCGCAACCATGAAATAATTGCTAAATCCATATCCTGTCCATCGTCATACTTTTAAAGAAATCGTCCTTCCCTCCAAAAATATATGAATATTTGTTAAGGTCAAGGTGGTTGACATATAATCGTGAATTGTGGTATTGCTAAAAAGCACCAGTTAAAAATGTACTGCACCCACTTGATGATCATACCCTATAGTACAACTATTTAATTATCGTTGGCGACTTTTTAGCTCATGTTCATCAATAACTACAGAACTGCAATATATATGAAAGTGCTGTGAACTTTCCTTTTTTTATTGGAATTCAAAATTTGATCTACTCGATCAATTCTTGATTTACTCGAGAATTTCTTAAGTTTAAAAACGAGGTCGTTGTAATCAACGTGCAAAAGAAACTAGAAGCCAATGTTTTCAAATTATTACACTCACAGAATAGTATATTTTCTCATCGTATAGGTCTCATCGAGGGTGCTAATTCACCCTAGGAAGCAGAAAGCTTCTTTCTCCCATGTTACAAACGTTATTTTTTGTTACAAACGTAAGTAAAAAAAAAACAGATTTGCTCCTGAAGAAGAGGAAGCAATATGAATTTTTTCTCCCTGAAGGAGCAAACTTAAGTTTTGCGCCCAAGAGAAAAAATTCATTTTGCTCCCTCTTTTGAGAGAGGAAATCTGTGTTTTTGTGCACGGATAGAAAGGTTTCCCGAAATTAATCATTTAAAATGGCAAAGTTTTTAATAATATTTATATAAGAAAAATGTCACTTTATAAATGAACATTTTATTTTCCCCTTCAAATTCATAACAGGGAATGGTGCGGATTTTTCTCGCAAGTGCCATTTTTCACCGGCTGATGTACAGGTATCCCTCTCGTATAACGCAGTAGTTCGGTTCGGAAAAAATAGCGCGTTGTAGGAAATCGCGTTGTGTGGAACCTGCGGCTTATGGGAAATTAGGGGTTAGGTTCTTATAATGAAAAATTATCGAACAATTTCAGTTAAAAATTAAAAAATCTGATTTTTAAATATAACAAGCAAGATAAAATATTATATTTTTAACATCAATATACGTTTCTAGAATGTTTAAATCATATTGTTACTACGCGCCGCGGTAAATAAATCAGTACAATTTATTATAAAAAAGAACGAAAACGATTTATTTTAGGTTTGCATAATTGCTTATTCATTCGCTGTCAAAGCCAGACTAAACTTGTCCAAGAAACAAAAACTGTCATCAACTGACAGGTGACGATCGCGACATCGTGAGATGTCGTTTCGAACGTGAGAACTTCGAATGTGTTCCGTAGCACGTAACAATATTAATCACATTAAATAATCATTCATAAAATGTAATGAGATCAAAATTAGTCACAGAAGAGATTCAGATTATCCCAGATTTGGACTTTTTTTGGAGACGAATCCGATGAAGTCGCAGTGGAGAAGAAATTTGAGATCTTTTTTGTTTTCTGCTCGCTTCCAAATTTTTTTGGATCTCCCTGTAAAGCACTAAACAAACAAGAAATTTTCCTCTTCGTTCCGGTGATGGATCAACGTTCAAAAAATGGTTTTCAAGCTGTTCTGCCAGTTGAAGGCCTTCTCTCAAGTCCTGGGGTGCCAGATGGTTGTCTTCTTCTTCCGTCTCTTGATCGTCATCGCTATCCGTGTTATCATCTTTGTTCTCCGTCATAACTTCCCGGAACATCAACGGATTTTGTTTCCATCGTATTCACCACCCAGTTCATACAGTGCTTGATGTAATGGGCCTTGAAAGCTGAAATTATCCCCTGATCGAGAGGTTAGATGAGTGAAGTCGTATTCGGTGGTAAGTATCGAACCTCTACGTTGGGATGATTCAAGTCTCGTGGATGACCTGGTGCATTGTACAAAAGCAAAAGAGCTTTGAAATCCAAATTATTGATTCGACAATAATTTTTGACGTCAGGGACGGAACTCTCGTTGAACCATTTTCGACACATATCAGCGGTGACCCAAGCTCGTCGATTAGCTGTCCACATTACTGGTAGTGTATTTTTGTTAACGTTTGTTAGACACGCAAGATAAACAATAAATATATACACAGATTTTGTTATTAATGATGGATTTTATTAGACCGTAGCTGTGACGAGAATGAGTGAGATTACTTGAGTTCAGTGAGTTTGGAGGTTGGGTTGAGAGGACAGAGTCGTGTTGATGTGTGATTGGTTGTTGTGAATGATGGTGATGTGAGTAGGGGTAAAAGGGCCTTAGAAGGTGTTCTCGGTAAATTTGTCCCTGATGAAATGGTAGCGTACATCAATATGCTTGCTCCGTTGGTGGAACTCAGGGTTCTTGATCAGCTTGATGGCACTTTTGTTGTCAATGAAGAGGGTGGTTGTCAGGTTGCTGAAGAGAGCCAGATTGTTGATCAGGTTCTTCGTCCAGAGGATTTCTTTAACTGCTTGGCTAGCTGCCACATACTCGGCTTCAGTCGTGGATAGTGCCACGGACTTCTGTCTTGATGAGTTCCAGGTGATGGTGGTTTCCAAGTTTTAGGACGATTCCAGTGGTATATTTCCTTGTTTCAGTATCCCCGGCGTAGTCAGCGTCACTGAATACCTGAAGATGAGGCTTCTGCTCCACAGGAATGTAGAACCCATGGTTGGAAGTTCCCTTCAGGTATTTGAGAATCCTTTTCACTGCGTTCCAGAGGATTTTGTGTGGATTCTCTAGGAATTGGCTGGCGCTGTTCACCGAGAAGGTGATGTCCGGTCGAGTACCGATGGACAGATACATCAGACTACCGACTGCTTGTCTGTAGGGAAATCTCTGAGTCTTATTTGCCCGGTCTTGTGTGCGTCGGCATACATCAGATGGTGGTGATCTGCTGGGATGGATACTGCGTTGGCGTCTTCCATTTGGAAGCGTTGTAGAACCTTTCTGGTGTAAGCTTCTTGGTGAAGGAAAACAGATCCATCTGCGAAACGTTCGATTTGTAAACCCAGATAGGTACTGAGTTTACCTGATGTTATTTCGAATTCCTTGCGAAGTTTGTTCAATAACAATTTGATGGTTTCGCGATTTCTAGTTGCAATTAGGCCGTCGTCTATGTGGATGGTTAGGATGAGTTGGATCTCTGGATCTCCATTCGTGAAGACACAGAGGTTTGCATTCGTGAGGTTGAGGCCGTATGATCTGAGTACGGTGGTGAACCTGCGATTCCAGCATCTGGAGGCTTGCTTCAGTCCATACAAGCTGCGGTTCAGCTTGCACAGTCTGTTGGTCCCATCCTCGTATCCCTCTGGAGATCTTATGTAGATCATTTCGTCGAGTTCTCCATAGAGGAAAGCGGTCTTGACGTCGAACTGTTGGAAGTGCATGTTCCGTGATGCTGCAATGGATAAGATGATCCTGATTGAGTCGAATCTTGTCACTGGACTGAACATCTCGTGAAAGTCGATTCCTGCTGTCTGCCTGTATCTTCGGGCCACAAGTCTGGCCTTGAATCTTTGGATGCTGCCGTCGTTGTTCCGTTTGAGCTTGTAAGTCCAGCGATTGTCGATGACCTGTTGGTCTGATGGAGGATCAACCATCGTACAGGTGTGATTTATTCGGAGAGAGTTGATTTCGTCGTTCATGGCATCTTTCCAGTTTCGGGACTCGTTGCATGAGATTGCCTCGTTGTAGGTTTCTGGTACGTCGCATTCTGTAACAGAAGTACCTGAGTAGTTGGCGTAGTGAACTACGATCTCTCAGTCGATGACCATGTTGGTGCTCCGGATCTGGTTGTTGAGCTCATTTCTGAGGTGGTTCCTGGGATTATTCTTCAGCTGGTTCTTGATCTGGTTCTGCAGTTTCGCTGTCATCGTCTGAGGTGATGAGGTCGTTGGTGGTAAGAGAGTCTGATTGGCCGTCATCTGGTTGTACATCTTCTTCTGGAGTTGGATCCGGTGATAGCTGGAAGCTGATGTCTACTGATTCTGAGGTTTCTAGATCTTCTGGGACTGGGTCACACTTGTGCTGTTTGCCTGTGATCTTGACATATCTATAAGTCTTTAGAAGATCATTTTCTGGAAACCATTCTTTAAAACCTTTTGTGTTCTCGTCATATTCAACAAAAACACCTTTCCTGGCCCATTTGGATCTTCTTTCTTTGGGGGTGTGGACGTAGACTTCTTCTCCAAAGGTTCTGAGAGAAGATAAGGTCGCCTTCTTTCCAAGCCAGAGTATGCTTGGAGTTTTTCCTTTTATTCCGCTGGTTCCAGTCCAGATAAGAGTATAGGATGCGTAGCTGACGGCTTCCGCCCACAGGTTAAGTGGAAAATTTCCGGAATGGATGATGGTTCTTGCTGCCTCTATGATGGTTCTATTTTCTCGCTCTGCTGCCCTGTTCTGTTCGGGAGTGAATGGAACCGTTGTTTAATATATGACGCCATGTCGAAAACATGAGCATGTTTTGGTTTCTCGACGGGTGTGAAGGTTGAAAACCAGTCTTGCCGATGTGACATTTGATCTCATGCTCCAGAGTCCATGTACCATGAGAGTCGCTGCAGTTAGTAACGCTGTTGATGGTGAGAGCACTGACGAGAACGTCACTCTCGTTCTCCTAAGAGGTCCTCCTCTCATTGGCTGCCTTACGTTTGCGACATTCATGGATCCAGTCACCAGGTTTCTTGCAGTAGTTTCAGGTTGATTTTCCGAATTTCTTCTCGTTGCGTTTGTGATCTTTGTGACCTAAGCGTGATTTATTCGCTGTGAACGCTGAGAATTCCTTTTTGTCCTCGAATCCCATTCTGGCTTCTTCAATTAGCCTAGAAATCAGATTAGTGAGCGTGCGGTCTTCGGACTGGGTTGATTCCCACGCACTGGTAAAATACTTGTATGATGGAGGTAGAGTTAACAGTATTTTAGTGATGACCATTTGATCTGAAATTTTCTCACCCATGGATTCGATCTTGTGTGCCTGATTTTCTATTTTGGCTATATGCGAGGCGATGTCATCCCCTGGGTCCTGCTCCATGAAGTACCATTGTTGGAACAGCATGTGGACACTGGTCTCAGACTTTTGTTCATATACCGAGACGACTTTGTCCCACATGTCCTTTGATGAGGTGCAGTTGATGATGTGCAGTAGTGGTTTGTCCTCTACTGCGGTTGCGATGATCTGTTGTGCTGAATTGTCCAGATTGATTCACGTGGTACGTGCGGATTCCGATGCGGCGTCCTCGCTTTGGTCGGGAAGTTTTAAGTCGCCGGTTACAACGTCCCATGGGCCATTTGATTGAAGTGTTACACGTATTGGAATTTCCATGTTGTCCAGTTCTCGATTCCGTTCAGCTTGGATATACTGATTGTTTCGTTACCATATTGGTGAGTTTATCTTTTTCACTATCGCACGCAGCCAGAATATAAACTTCACGAGATTTGAACGAGATTGATTTAATACATAAATATTTGAATGAGATTGATTTAATACATAAATATTTGAACGAGATTGATTTAATACATATTTAAAAAATATTAAAATCAGAAAATATTGTTTTTAGTTGTGTCACACTTTGAGAATTTATGGCAGATTATTTTTAATCTTTCTAAGGGTCTAAGGAACACGTGCAATTTTTTTCAGAGGTGTGCCTACAATCTGAAAATTTTCCCTTTTTTGGTCAGCTAACGGGACGATAATTATGGATTTGCTCATATCAAGAAGAAGGTATGATCGGAACAGCCGATAACCGGATGAGAAATCGTCCGCCAAGAAAAAAATCCGACAAAACGAATGAACGAATCATTGATGCAGTCATCCGGAACCCGTTCACCAACTCCAAGAGGATTGTTCTAGAAGTCAGGTTTGGAGTGATCATTCAGACAGTCCAAAATATTTTGCGACAGGTAATTTTTTAATGGGTTAATATTTAACTTCATTAACTATATTTGTTTAATACTATTAACAATAATTTTATTTTCTATTATTTTCGTTCTTTTCGTTTTCAGCGCCCTGCAAAACAAGGATCGTTTCCCAAACGTTATGACATTTCGTTTGTCGAAAAAGTATTTTCGACAAACGAGGACAATCGCCAGTTAAGGTAGAGACCAAAAAAGTATGACCGACTGTATCTCTTAATAAATCAGATGAAACGTGCTTAAAAATTGAATATTATGAACAGATGTTCACTCACTGAAAAAAAGGAAAAAAATAACACATTAATTAACAAAATC
Source organism: Trissolcus japonicus (assembly GCA_030522925.1). NCBI lineage: Eukaryota > Metazoa > Arthropoda > Insecta > Hymenoptera > Scelionidae > Trissolcus > Trissolcus japonicus. The sequence goes on along the minus strand of JAPYZS010000702.1, from coordinate 28,696 downwards.
AATAAACAATTTCTGATAAAAGTGATATTATCTTCACAAAGCCGTTTATGAAGCTACCAACGACGTTCAATGAAATTTGAACGTTGTTGGTGGCTTTATTACCAACCCTTAGTTACTTTTGATTCAAAGCGAGTTTACACTGTTGGTTTATACTCAATGATGATGTTTTCAAAAAAAATGTTGACACTTTATATTATATCAAAAATTTATCATCATTTGTAACCAATTATCATTTATGTTGAGAAATTAATCATATTATATCGTTTTTTTAATGTGACTAATGAAACTGTTGTGTGAGGTTTGAAAACGCGAAGTGGGGAGAAAAGACTGGAAAATTTCGCGCCAAAATGCTACACTTCAGCTGTTCGATCGACCTTAAACGCACCGCTGGATTTTTGAAAAAAATTTTGCAGGTATTTGTTAAATCAAATCCGTAATAAATGTTTCATGAATCTTAGCATTCTTAACAAAATTATTATTATTAAATATATATTTTCTATATTTTTTATGCAAAAAAATTTATATATTTGAACATATTATTTTAGGTTATGTAAAATATTTATTCATTGTTTAATTTTTTTTTATTATTAGTATGTGCGAAATGGATCCCGCCGATATGACAAAGCAATTATTGGGTGCTATTATGCCCCAATTGGATGTATTGGTGAACAACGGTAAAATTATAAAATTAAATTCATTTTTTGGGACAAGTTTTAATATAATTTTACTTTTTGCAGCTGTCCAATCCACAACTAATTCGAGCGCTCAACAAATAAGCGACAGGCAAAAAGAAGACAAGCGCGGTTTAAATAGGAGGAGCGACGACCGGCAGGTAGCCGACAAGTCATTGAGCGACGATTCCATAGGAAAAACGCCATCCTTTTTGCAGTTCGTCGCAAAGGAGGAAGATGCTCGTCGGAAGACGGGTAAATGACTTGCAAAGAATTATCTAATCAATGTTATCATCTCTTATTCATCAAAACAATATTATACATAATTTCGAAAAATTTGAACTCATTTGTTTTACGGGAAAAAAGTTATCATATTTTCTATTCTATTTGTTCATCTTGTTTTCGAGATCCAACACATAAATTTTTAGGTAACTTTGTTCCGGTGGTCCAAATGAGTTGACATTCTCACAAATAGTGTGTAATATTGTTTAAATGAATAAGAGATGATAGAATTCTGTCAAATTTTGCTCCAAAAAGAGTTGATGTTGACATCCTTGACACCCAAAAGCTATAAGATGGTTCGAGTCCGAACACATCTGAGTAACGTTGGTGTCAGTGTCAACTTTTTCCTAGCAAAACTTGATAGAATTTTATCATCTCTTATTCATGTAAACAATATTACACACTATTTGTAAAAATTTGAACTCATTTTGTCCACGGGAAAACAAGTTCCTTAAAAATATATGTATTGGATCTGAGAAACCTAATTTACGAAAAAACAGAAAACTTTTTGATATTTATAGAACTTTTGATAATAAATATGTAAAAATAAATATGTAAAATATTGTAAATAACTTTCAAGTTTCTGCAGTAAATTGATCTATTTTGAACATATCTACAACTCACGTTCTTTTGCTAAATCATACATTTAATTATTCATGCAATTATTTATTTATTTCAACAGTTTTACAACTCTGGCGAACCATTTTAGTTGAAGATCAAACATACTGAAAATGATAATTGAGGTTGACATTTTTGTGGGAAACAATTTAAGAACAAAAAACAATTGAAACACAGCCGTGTCAAACCTTGCATTCAAGGTTTTTTTCAAAATTCATCTCTTCCGCCAAATTCAACTGTAAAATTGTACGGGATTTTGATTTTAGCATAAGAAAACCTGCTCTACAAAAGTATGTTGAGAAAATGCGGAAAAATGATTTAAATCAATGTTCGGTACCCCAACTCCCCTTTCTACACCCCCCTCAACCCCCAAAATTGTATCATTTGAATGGCCTCGGTCGACTTTATATATATGCAAAATTTGACGGAAATTTATCCATTCTTTGTATTAGCTGATTTTCATGGTGTACTGTCCCCTTAAGGCAAATTTGTTTTTTTTTTTCACTTACTGACTTTTTTGAGAACCCTGTGAAGTATAATAAAATTGCTTTACTCGATTTTCCAATGCGTCTTCAATGCGTTTTTAAAAGTTTTTCGCTTTTCTGGCATCCCATAATAAGTATGAGCTAATGTTATGATTTTTAACACTTATGAGGTTCTATAAAATACTCTTAATTAAAAGCCTCATATGAACAAAATGTAAGGTTTTCAACATTTGTATTCTTCTTATGGCATCCAATAGTAATTGTAAGGCAATTTTATGGTATTTATAACACTCGTTATTTTATTTTTGAAACGAAATTTAAAGTTCTCAAATATTCATGGTTTCCCATGGTAAATGTAAAAAATGATTTGAGGATTCGGCTCAAATGCTCGGGGGTAACAACGGGCACCCCCAAGTAAGATAAAATTGCTTTTAACCGGCGGTAAAGACGTTTTTCATACTTAGAAATCCAAATATCTAAAAAATTTGATGTTTTCCACTTTTTATGGTTACCCATGGTAAATGGAAGAAATATTTTGGGGTTTTTAGAGGGTTAGGGTGGATACCCCTAAATAAGATAGAATTAATTTTAGACGGTTTTCAATAATTATTTGGAAGTTTAATTACATTTTTTTTAATTTTCTGTGGATAGATATCCCATGACAAATTTTTTCCGTTGAAAAAAATTTTCTTTCACTATTATAGTGATATGTAACTTTTTCTAGACAAAATTTATAGGTTTTTTTACTGAAAAACTTTTTTTTTTGTCGAAAATTTTTCCAAGTCCCTAACGAAACAAAATTTTTGGCCGAGAATTCAATTTGATAATTCAAATAAAAACATTAAATGAAGAAATATAAAAAAATATATGAACAACAAATAAATTAAGAAATAACAATTTAAAAAGTAAAATAAAAAGTTTACATATTTTTTACGACATCGAAGTGCCAGTATCGCAAGGTTAATTGGCGTTCTGTTCCCAATATTGTGCCGATAGTCGGCTGTGAACGGTCGACCATATGCTGCCAGTATCGGGCCTTGACTAGGCTGATTTGAATTTTCCACCTGGGTACCAATGAATAGCTGGTTAAGATTTGATACTAGTGATTGGCCTTTCATTTGAAATGTCTGTCTTTGTCACTCCAAGTAATGGCCACTGACTAGCACCCGGCTAAACACTGGTGTAGTCACCCTATATTATTCTTTCGAAGATTTGGCAATTGCTAAACTTTTAAAAAATCTACTCATATTACATGAGTTTTAAAAGGCAATCCCTTAAGCCTAACAGGATTATCTGGTGAGTGGCGAGCAAATGACTTAAAATTCATCGTATTAACATATGAGTAATTTTTAAATAAATTATAACCCAAATACTCTAGGAATAAGGTAACAGTACCTATTTCGATTGTAGTGTTATTCATGTTAGGTTTAATTTAAGTAAATTTTTAAATTACGTCTAAAAATAAAGGTTATGTAAAACATTTACCCTCTAGCAAAAATTGATTTTTGGCGCTATTTAGGGTTGCACGAATAACTCATGAGGCCCATATAAGGCCCTAATTAGGTTAATATTTGGACCTTTGTTGGCGTGTAATACTCCGGTTTAGAAACGTGCGAATAGGGCAGATCTTTACGGGAAAAAATATATGGCAAAACCACCATTGAATAACCGCATAAGAAATTTCAAAAGTTCAATAAATCAAAATTTGATAAATATATAAATAATAAATATATAAAATGATAAATATATAATAATAAAGTTGTGATATTTTATACTTAACTAATATATCAATAATATATCGTAGATCAAAATTAAATTTTTTTAAGAATTTTCTTATCAACATATAATTTTATTTTTGTTTTAATATCTCATGGTCAAAAAAACTAGAAATTGACCGATTATATCGACAAATGATTTCACGTTTTTCCCAGTAAATGAACGGGCATTACATCAGTATAAATTAAAGTAAATAAATAAACGGAGTGTCTATTCAGACCGTAAACGATGGAATAACGATGGAATAACGATGGAATAACGATGGAATAACGACGGAATAACGATGAAATAACGATGGAATAACGACGGAATAACGATGGAATAACGATGGAATAACGATGGAATAACGTAATTCTAGGGAAATATAATGTCGTCGTTATTCTGTCGTGAAATATCGTTGGTTATAAAAATTACTAAATTTTCGTTATTATGTAATTATCGTTAAGTAGTTTGCCACAAACTTTTTTTTGAGTATTATTTGATTCCAAATAAAATTAATTAAAATTTCTATTTATTAATAATTTATTCTGTCTAACATACATAAACTTGAATCTCAACTTTAAAATACAAAACATATATGTTAACAGCAACCCTAGTAGAAATTCGGCATGCCTCATCGAAGATAATTTTATATTTTTTAAATGAAAAACAATATTTTTTAAACTTGTGTGCAATACTCTTAAGTGTTATTTATTAAATCTCTTGCTCATTTCGATTGGTCATAAAACGGGTGGAATTTTCAGTCAGTTGCCTCCTCTCTCGATTTTGGCAGTTTTGGCAAAACTTTCTTTCTTGACCGATACATGGCTTGCCGGATGTCGTTGAATGATTTTCCCCGGTTTATTGCTGATTTCTTCTGTTGCCTTTTTTTACATATAACGGACACCATCGATTTTTCAATATCTGCGTCGGATAATCGTAATAATCGTGATTATGTACGTTGTCGATGCGAATTATTTCCCTCGCAGACGAGTCAAAACGATGTGCGGAAACAAAGTTGCAACTTGAACTGAACGTTAAATTGAAATTTGTAAACACAAACTCCTTAAGAAGACGTTTGTAAAAGTTAAATTTTATTTGAAATTTTTTTTTAATTTTAATATTATTTTTTATTGGCGCAAATGATATTTTTTTGTTGGCGCAAATGATATATTTTTTTGGCGCAAATGATATGTTCAAACTGGCGCATATGATACGTAGATAAAGGCATTTTGGCGCAAACGATGATCACCGTTGAAGTTTGCGGGAAACTACTTAACGATAATTACATGATAACGAAAATTTAGTAATTTTTATAACCAACGACATATGATATTTCACGACAGAATAACAACGATATTATATTTCCCTAGACTTACGTTACTAGACTTACGTTACTTACGTTACGTTATTCCATCGTTACTTACGTTACGTTATTCCATCGTTATTCCGTCGTTATTCCGTCGTTATTCCGTCGTTATTCCATCGTTATTCTGTCATTATTCCGTCGTTTACGCCCTAAATAGCTTCATCCATAAATAAATAAGACAAAAGATTTAATAAAATATTTTGAATTTTAATTAGAATAAATATTGAAACCGGAAACTTATTTTTTTCATGTTATAATTTTTGTGGTTGGTAGGTTACCACCTGGAACATTCACTAGAACAACTTTAATTCTTGTGTACCAAAACTTGACCGCTCAATATTAATAAAAAAATCTTTAAAAATATATTTCTTATTGTCTAAAAAATTAAAAACATGATTCAGAAAAAAGCGCATTTAAAAACATCAAAGTACAGTTTCTCAAATAAATATGGACGATATTTTATATATTTTTTTCATATGAATTTCGTTATAAAATATCCTTATAAAATAAAATATATTTTTTATAAACAATTTATAGATAGCGGCAATAAAGACTATAAATTAAAAAATATTTTATCGGCTATATTTCGAACGTGAGGATACATAGGCCTTAATTCGGCCAAATCAAACTCCAATGAAAAGTTATTTTTATTTTTAAGATGCCTTTTAGCGTCAGATTAATTTGCACAAGCCGCCTGATTATATTTTTATTACAAATTACATAAAATCTATGCAAATATAACGCCGCATTGTCTTTCATTTCAAATTATTAAACAATTTCGCTAAATAGAATTTATTTTGAACCAAAATTATCACATTTTGATACCCTACAACACAAACTCGTATGTTCACCTTAACCGTAAGAATTTTCGTCCGTGTATGTACTTAGTAATATTTTTTATCTAAATAAACAACACATAAGATTGTAAGAAACGTTTTTCCGTGATTTTGTCAAAAATAATCATGCAAAAGTGGAATGTGCACAGTTTACAACAAACAATACGCTCATGAAGGAACTGAATTTTTATTTTTATTATTCAATTTTTACATAAACAAATATTTTTAAATTTATTTTAGTATACGAATAGAATCACATGTGCATATACGTAAAAGCACATATATTTAAATATGTTTGTACACAGCTTAGCACGTACTGAACGGTTTTTGTACTGAAGTATACTGATCCCAGTATTTTATGTCAACATTATATACTTACTGATCTAACCAAAAAGTCCAAGATGTTTGCAGTGGTACTTGCTCCAGACTATCTTCTCCGTCTACGATTTCTCTTTGATTTATTTCGTTTGGATTATCCATCGTTAGAATTTATCAGTTTTCAAGTTCGTTATCACAACTTTTTATTAGTTTCACACTATACTTAATCAGTTTTTCAGAATAACAAGTTCTCTCCTGTGCGTTTGCGATCAATGTTGACAGATTTGAGATACTCCCAATTTGCCTTCTCACTCTACCTGCGTTTTCACCCTAGTCTTGAAAAGAGAAACAACTTGCAAAATACAATAAAATCTAACAAGAGTGAATTTTTGAAACAATTTAAAAATTAACACATTTCAACACTATACGATATTACAATATTTTTTGGCTCGACAGAGGTTAACACCATTTTATTTATTTGAATTATTAAATATTAATTAAAAATAAATTGAAATAAAAAATTCAGCATTATTTTAGTCGGATTAAATTTGTACTTACATTTGTCTTTAATTCTTATGTGTTGTTTTCATTATGTTATCCAAAACCTATAGAGTCGTTGTTTACAATTTGTATAGGGGGGGCTGGTATAGGGACATTACCTAACATAACCTCAAAGCCCGGTAAAGCACACTTGGCACCTTTGGCGATTTGGCAGACACTGACAAACTTATCATTTGAGTGAAAGTTAGTGAAAAAATTACAAAAGAAAAGATGCCGAAAAAACGAAATTTAGATGACAGCGACGACGATGTAAAAGTTATCCGGCAGGTCGGAAATATGAAGTATCTCAGAAAAAAACACGAAAAGACTGTCAAAGAGAGTAAGAAAGGGATTTACAATGAAGATTTTGTCGAAAAAATAAAACAATGTCATCTGAGTGGAACAGAGTTGAAGGTAACGATTACGTTTGATTGTGATTACAATTTATTTGATTTAATTTTATTATTATGAATTTTTTCAGTTTTTAAATGATCTTGTAATTGTGCCTTTTCATGAAGTTCCTCCACAACATAAAATTGAACACCAAGCTGGTTCAAGAGTACCTACTCAAAAAGAGCGTGAAGAATTTGAAAATATCATCGCAATTCAAAACGGACCATTCACAACAAAGGAAGATGAACGAATAGTAAAAAATTGGATCAAATTCTGTAAAGTGAGTATTACTAGAAATAATGAAATTGAATTGAATATTATTATTAATGAATAATAATTTTAAGATGTGTAGATTTTTTTTTAAATTAATTTTAATTTTAATTATTTTATCTTTGAACTTTAGTATTAAAATGTTTTTTTATTTTATCTAGAATCATGACTGGGACTATTTGAGACCGGAGCCCTTTTTATACATGAGATTTGCTGGAAGAAGTATTATTCCTTACTTGCCAAATCGAATCGCATTTGTACAGATTTTGGCTAACAAATTGCCAAACAGAACTCTTTACAGTGTTTATCACAGGTTTCGAAACCTTAATTCTAGCCACAAAGTCTGCAGGTAAACATTTTATAATCAAAATAAAATGAATGTTCAAATCAGTTTCATAAATTAATATTAAATTATACCCAATTTATGTATATAAATAAATAATTATTTATGGTTTTAATTTCAGATATTCATTGGAAGAAGATTCAATTATTTTAGAACACATTAAAAACAGCAACGAAGAAGATGAGAAAACACAATTCTCCACTCTGGCAAAGTTGTTGAATAGAACTCGAATGTCTGTTTGGAGAAGGTACCAAATTTTAAAAAACAAAAGTCATAGTTTCAAAGCGAAAAGAAAAACTAAAAGGCAAAGATTGAAGGAAATTGAAGAGTCGAATGATGAGAAGAACGAGGATATTCTGACGAGCGATTCAGAATGCAGCGATGAAGATAAAAATTGTGGAAATTTGAAACCAAAGAAAAAAGAGCCAGTAAAACGTGGACGAAAGAGGAAGTATCCAGAAAAGAAGAAAATAATAGATGAGATAGAGGATGATTTTGCTGAAGAAGACGAAGATAATAATTTTAATTTGCAGATCGATGAAACGTAAAAAATGCATCTGAACATGCATTTTACAATTTTAATTTTATACGAATAAAATAATAACGAAATGAATAAATTTCATACCAATTTCAAAATAAGACGTTTTTTATTATAAATTCCTGAATTATACAATAGTGCTAGTATTTTTCAAAATGAAAGCGCGCCATATATAAAGTACTATATAGGATTTTGAAATGATTTATTAAACAATGAATGAAAACAATTTAAAAAAAATATCTGCATAAATAAAATAATACGCATATCAAAAATTAACAATTATCATATAAAAATTAATCCATTTGTTTACAAAAAAGAAGTCAAGACAAATTTTATCTCCGATGTATAAGAATGATTCACTGCTTAAGAAATCATTTTAAAAATTATGAAGTGTGATACTTTGATAGATTGGCAAAAGGTTAAATAACAATGTGAAGCATTTTTGTTCCTTTAATAGAATGAATTATGGCTAAAATAAATCTTATAAATGAAGTTGAAAACTGAGAACAAGTCCTAATGATATTGATATTTACAACGAGGGGACAATGAATACATTTCATCATTGAACGTACAATTGAGAAAAAAAATTCTCATGGCTTCGGCCACTGATTTGAATAAACATGAGAACATGACTTCTGTCTGTCCTGCAAGTTCGTGGCAGTGCTTATCGCCAGGAATGTAATAAAACATTAATACATCTGTCCGATTACTGCAAGTGAACGTACAGCAGTTTGCAGATTGTTCACATGAATATGCGGTGTGACGTTGCGATGATCCTCAACTACCATTTCACTGTACTGAGCTCGGCAGCGCTTTTGGTGGGCAAATAAACTGCCACTATGACTGTAAGCAGCGCCGCAAGTTTTACAGACATATGGTTTCTCACCCGAATGTGTATAAGTGTGCTCTTTCAACGTACTCAGACGTTTGAAAGCTTTGCCACAGGTCTTGCAAAGATAATTTGCTTCTCCTGTGTGACGAGTTAAATGGCGCCTGCAAACAAATTTACTTCAACTATAAAAGAAGTTTTGTTTTGAAAATAATATCACAACGATTGATTTCATACCTGAAAGCCGAGCTCACAGCAAAAGCTGCGCTGCAAACGTGGCAAACGAAAGGCCTGTCGCCGGTATGAATTCGAATATGGTTAGCTAAGCTTGTGGTCGTGGTGAATCCACTGTTGCAAGTCTTGCAGACGTGTGGCTTGATACCAGTGTGTGTTCGCATGTGATACGTGAGTGACGAATTGCTCGGGTATACTTTGCTGCATATATGACAAAGATACTCGCGCGGTGGCCTCTCTTTTGGTTTGTTGTGTGTCTTTTGATGTAGTGCAAGTCGCGCCTGACTTGCACATACCTTTTTGCAAATCTCGCACGTCACAGGCTCTGCTTTAGGTTTGTGCATGGAAACATGACGACGCAGTCCTTTCTTCGTTGCCATCACCTGTTAACAATAAACTAATAAGTTAATAACAATTCAACGTTGCTAATGTAACGATAAACACACAAAAAAAAAAAAAAGATAAAACAACTGTGGACATAATTGACCTTATCACAGTGCTGACATTTGTACTCCCCAGTAGCGCCCTCGTCTTCGCTATCTTCCTTTTTCTTTTCAATTTCTTGAGAATTCGGGAACGATTCATTGTCGGAGTCATACAACTTGTTGTCTACATCCAAATTGTCCAACAGCCCATGTCCATGTTTTTCAGCATGCTTCTTCAAAGTATCCGGTCGGAAGAACCATTTGTCACACACCGTACACGAATATTTCTTCTCACCGTGTATCAGTGCGTGTCTTTTTAAATTCTTCAAAGACGAACAACACTGACCGCACATCTCGCATTTGTACAGATCCGACGGTTTTGATCCCTCACTTTCCTCGTTATCCTCATTGTCTTGGTCGAGTTCTTTCGAGCACACACTTTCTCCTCCATGGTGCATCTTCTTGTGCCTGTCAAGATTCTCCACCTTGTGGAAGGTTTTACTGCAGACATCACAACTGTGTTTCTTTTCTTGTAGCGATGCATGTTTCTTCAAGCCCTTCTGGCTGACGCCATTCGACTTACAAAATAATCCCTCAACCTCATTGTCGCTAAAGTCCGCACACCGAGAAACCGACTTGGTTTTGCGTGCGGAAACTCGTTTCTGAATTTGAATCTCTGTGTTTGTGGTGAAATTATCTGTTTCTAAAATTGGTTCAATTACACCAACTTCAAGTTTATCTTTCAGTTCGCCCTCGATAGTTTCTGTTGGTTGCGTGCAAACATCATCAGTCTTGGCGTTCTCAAGGTTTATATTGCTGAAAAATATTTTCTCTTCTGATCTTGAAATTATTTCTAGATCCGCCATGAGATTGTCCTCACCATATACCACTTGAGCTAGTTGAGGGTTCAGCATTTGTGGTTCTTGTTTGACAAAGTAATCATCGTGACCATTTGCCTGGCCTTTCGTCATTATTATTCGATTCTGAGCGTCTGTTTGCGTAGCTTCGTCCTGAAATACAAATTGGCTTATCAATGTCACATATGCGTACGGTATATATTTGAAGACTAATTTCAAATCGTACCATTAATTTGCTTTTGGCAGGTTTGTTATACAAAAGCCGCAGTTTTGCATCAGACTGCTGGCAAAGATCACGAAACTCTTGTGCGACATTAACTTTGTACCTACAGACGTTACATATCAACGAAGGCAACCCGTCTTGAGCCTCAATCTCGATATTTCCACAGACCTGAATTTTTTTAGAAAAATCTGCTTCTTCATTTTGATCAAATATAGACAATAAAGTTGAATTCTCGTTGAGACAGATGCGACATATTCTGTCTATGTTCAGAGGAAGTTGATAAAAATTTGAAGAAATTATTGCCGCCTCCTCTGTGGTCGGACAGGAAACCATATCTAAAAGAAAATAAACAAATAGTAAATAATAAATAATTACTGCATGAATCAAACAATACACAATTAAACATTCGAAAATGATTCTGTTGTACGTAAACATAAAAGTTTAATTAGCTGTTTTCAATAAACTTGATGCGTGGTATTAAAATGATAAGAAAATAAGGAAACAAATGAAACAATTGTTTACTTTTAACTCATTGGTATGAGTGCGTACAAAAACTTGATTAGGGTTCTCAACTTTTAGCGCACCTGTTTCCATTCTTGCAAACATGCCAAGACATAAAATGTTGCTGCTCCAAAAAGTATCTTGTGAGTATCTAATGCCTACTGCAATGCCACGATCTCACCGAGCCGTCCATTTTTGCATAAACCGCGTCTTTGGTTGCGAATACACGATCCCTTCTTTGTGTGTCCAGCACGCTCAATTATGGTTTCTACGACGCCTCCCGAATGCCACAAACACATTGCAACTTGCGGAACGCTTTAGTTGAGAACACTTACACACCAGCAATTTTGTTGTTATTTATTTTCTATTCTACTGTATGTTTTGTTATTTTACATGGTGAAACGTTGTCTTTTCGGCATTACCAACTTAATAAACCGAGTTCTGGTTACTTTATCTCAAGTCACCATGGAAACTCGGATTCACATTTTTTGACATAAATGTACAATATTTTTATTATAAATTAAGATGTATATAAGTTGCTCCATAAAAAAAAAGAAAAAGGAAATAATAATGTTCATTGCTAATTTTTGGCTACTTGTTTGTTACATTTATTAATAATGAATACATTTATTGTTATCATTAAAATGAGATGAAATGAAATAAAACGCTTTTTAATAACAATCCAAATTTTTCTCTTAAAATTACAGTTAAAATGCATGATCATCAAATTGATTTGAACAAAGTGACGCCAAGCAGCACTGACTAACTGGCTCGCGCATTCCATCCCCACTGAATGTGTGTCACGTCCCCGCCCAGACAAGTGTACAATACGAGTTGATGTAACAACAATATTCGAGGCAACGGACGTCGCAAACAACAGCAAGTATTATTTTATTCAAATACTACAGTGTATAAATTAGTCACAACATTCACGACTTCTTGCACGAAAATTCGCTGGTCCATTGACACGTCTGCTTACGCCAATATTATCGAAAGTCATTTGAAACGTTGCGCGCTGTTTACAATAACCGCGCGCCACGCCTTGAAATGCGACACTTTTGTTACGCTAAAAATTCTGTCAAATAGCTGATAAAGTTTTACTATTAAAAAAAATAGGAACCTCGGGGTAAAATCATTTATATCTTAGTTTATCCGGTTTGTCTTTTTTTCAATTTACATTTTCTTATAATCCTAACCTCACTTATTAACAAGTAAAAGTGTTTTTTATGGCTTCTGTTTGTTTTCAAACTTCGGAACTTTCTTGACACCAAATGGTTCTTTCTCGGGTTTTTGTTAAATTAAAATAATTTTTATTTATTTATTTCTTTTTGTTAGCAAAATTATGTTCAGGGTCATTTTTTAAATTACATTCAATTTTCTATTGAGGATTTAACCAAAAAATCATCGTATTGTTTTTTAATTGAAAATCTTGTTTTTTGAATATTACTCTTTTTTATTTATGAAATTAATCAATCATCCGCTATTTAAATTATTACTGGTGACCTATTTATTAAAATGTAGAGTATTAAAAGGTAGAGAACCCAGTTCTATTGGCTAACAGAATCTTTGGAATGTATAGTAAGCACCACAGTGATGGTATTCTTAAAAGCTATGTCACTACTTGAAATGCGTTTGTCAGTGTAATACTATCGGTACATTTGGCTATACATGTTAAATCAAATATATTTATATTTCATAAATAAATCTATATATCGGATCAACCGGGGTAATTGTGACACGAAAATGCAGTTTTTTTATGTGGAGTAATTGTGATTTAATGAATAATTGTTATTGTCAACATTTTTGTGGTTGATCTTAGGAAATACAATAATCCGTTATCTAAAAAATATCATAAACATGCATACAAAATTGTTCCATAGAAAATTATGGCAGAATATAATGTATTAAAAATTATAAAATATTAATCGCAATAACTATGCTAGGCTATATTTATTAATTTTGGTGTAATAATTTATTATAACTTTCAAAATTTTGTCACATAGGTATATATAAACTGATATATGGCATATTCATAAAAATAGTCCATTACAGATACTATAGTGTCACAGCTACCCAGTACTTTGCAAATGATATGGGGTAATTGTGATTTCATGTTTTACTTAAAGTATTACTTAACAAAATATTTTGAAATGGTGGATCAAGTTTAACAGATTGTAAAATGAATCATTGAAGTCATAAAAATATATGCATTTTTCAAAGAAAACGAACTTTGAATGGAACGCTCAAAACTTTAAGAATTTATTCAACACTTCATCAGTTTTGCTTGTAAAACATGGGAGAACAATATTCTCTTTTGATATAAGACATTTCTTGTATTTTGTTAATAATAATTAGCCTGTCACAAATTACCCCAGTTGACCCTATATAATTAATATATATTGAATAGAATGTTTTGAGAGAGAAAAAACGTTTTCTACTTTTTTGTCTTTTTCAGAAAATTGAGACTTAAATTTATAAAATGTCGTACATTCTAGACGAACGAAAGGAATATTTGAAGAATCCATATTTTACCAAACACGAGTACGGCGACTACACGGCATTTTATGTTACTATCAGCATCTGTTCGATCGTCCTGGGTTTGATTTTCATTCTTAATATAGCCTTTTGCTGTTCCCGTCACAGGCAATATTGGCAAGACAGACATACAGGTAAATACAATTTAATATAACAATTTTTAAGTATTTGAATTGCCAAATTTAATCATTAAAAAGGCTCGTTTATGCTTCCTAAGTTCTCTGATACAAAAATCTTTTTTTTTCAAAGCATAATGTAATGTCAGTATGCTTAACATGAGTTGATTATCAATAACATATTTTTAATGTGAATAATTATAATTATTTATTTTAAAATATTATCCACATTAAAAATTGTTAATCAACATTGATAACCAACATGTTTCTAAGCATATTGACATTATTATAATTATAAATGTTGTACATAAAAATGAAAGTGTAATTTAAAAAATTTCTTTATTAACTCAATATAAGTGTTAAATTTCATAATAAAACACAAAACCTAATAATAACAGGTGTTGTTTATTATGGCACTCATTTATAATCAAATTCAAATCATTTTATAATAAATAATCTATATAAAATTATATGAAATTTTACATTACAATTGTGAAATTTCGGTTGTATTTTTCGTACTATTTTAGCCTAGGATTTTTCATATTAAAACATTAAGATTTACAAGGGATATTCTAATTTATCATTGTAAACCTAAATATATGACAGATTTTTTCAATTCAACAATGTAAATACCATTCGTATGCCACCAAATTGAATTGAGCTATTCCATTTTAATACGAATTATTAATTCTAATTAATAAATACAATAATAAATAATTAGTATTTACCTACTCTAGTGATGTTATTTATAAAATTATTTGTATGTTTTTTAGGTAACAGGTGGATACAATCACTTTGGGTAACTACCCCTCACAACAATCCTCCCCTAGATCTATCCGAATTAGAATCTGGTCGCCCATTCGCCGAAAGGCGTGAAATTCAGTATCGTCACCAGGAACTCAAGTCGCAATCACCACAGCCTCGAGATTACCTCGAAATGCAAAAGCGTGAAAGTGAAATCTAAGCGCTGAATAAACACAATTTAACCGTCCGAACAGTCATCAGTACAAATTAGTCAAAGAAAAGCTTGCAGGATGTCACTGCACGTCTACTGGCCAGCTACCGCGGTTCTCACTTTGTTCGTCGTTTGCATCATTATGATCTTGCTTAAGTATGGGCCGAGGTTCTGCAAGACCAGGAACGTCGCCCTACCGTCCAACGCCGAACTGGAGGACAGAGCTTATTCACATCGAGTCTCATTGTCCGTTGCTTAGCAAGTTTTAAAATTTTTATAAATCGAACAAAAGTATGACAATTATTTACTTCGCTCCATTTTTAAATGCGATCAACTTATTCTTTTAACAATGAATCTCTATTGGTATAAGATACTCTTTTTATAGATCTGATTTTCTCACAGGGTTTTAGATAATTGTTATTATTAGATTACAAAGTCGAATTGAATGTGTTCACAAATAAGTTTTAATCAAATAACGATAACTTGATCAACTGATTATCGCATGCCATAAAATGTGTTTGCGTGTAAGCTGTAGGTATATTTGATATGTCTATACTCGATATTAATGAAATCGCTATTCCGTCCAAAAGTTTGCTTTAGATGTGTATGCAATAATGAAGCAGCACACGCAGCAATCAGCCTTTATAAGCACAATCTAACGTAAAGCTAACGATATTATATTAATCGCTCGAAATGAATGTCTAGTATTTAAAAATGATTTATACGTTTACAATTTTATACAAGCACAAAATGAACAAAAAAGTGTACTATGCTTTGTATATCATTTTAAATTATTTTGATATACATGAATTTTTACAAAAATTTTTATAACAATGTTTACGTTTCAAATAAAAATTATGAAATGAAATTGAACTGTAATTTTCATTACTGGTCTCAGTCAGTTTGTTTTGTTATTGTTCACTCATGCACTTTCCATGAGAATATCGATCAAATAATGTCAACTGTAGGTCGAGACAGTTATTACGCGACAACATTTCAAAAACCGCAGCTTTTGTCAAAATGTCTGCAGAGTCGCGCGATTCGCTGAATTTTACTCTGAATAAAGCAAAAAAACCGCCATTCAAATTATGCTTTGCAAAACATCAAGAAACCGGTCGCTCCGATGCGTACTTCAACAAAGTTAATGGTAAAATTTTTTTCTTCTTTCCCTTTCCATTGTACAATAATAACTATAAAAATTTATCCATTTAACCGAAACTTTTGTTCAGCTCATTTTATTACTCCGAAGTTCTATGCGAGGGAACTAAACGATTTTGAGGACAATGGAGAAATCGAGGATACAGCAAAAAGGATTGAAAAAAGCGCGACAAAGACTCCAAAATTGATTTATCCGTGGCCAACGTTGAGTAGTCACACGTAATTTTAACCGCTGTAATTTGTTCATTTTATTCTTTCCAAAAATTATTATCTTTTGTGTGTTACATTTTAGATATGGATGGTGGCATGAAAAAGGTATCCAACCAAAGGATATCCGTTTTAATTACCACAAACGAACGTCAGACCTTGTCAGCTTTCAAATGAAAATTTACAACGAAGATCAAAAGTTGAAAGGAGAAAATTGTTAATATTTCTATTATATTATTTTTATCAATTTATATCTATTGTTATTGTATTTTTTTAATTTGTTCTTTTATCAGGCGGTAAATAAATAAAAAACAAGTCTAATAGCTTTATTATAAATGAAGTATAATTTGATTTTAATTGTTTATGTAAAGTTGTTACCAACACAATTTTGTCAACATTGTTGTTGATACGGATTGTACTTACGGCACTGCGCGTACATACCTGTGTATAAAAGCTGGCCACCAATGGAAAGACATAGTCAGTATCTAAAAGCCTGTTTCTCGACCGCATTTGCGCACTGCCATCACTGACTTGATTTTTTCCTCAATAACATAGTTTGCCCGGTCTTGCTGTGTCAGTTTGTTGAGTCAGTGGTCTGTTGTCACTTGCAATATGGCCCTTCCACCCGTTCTACAAAAACTATTTAGGTAAAACAGCCAAACTATTTGTTTTCATTACCATTTAGCATACAAAATTGCATATACTTTGTGATAATAGAATGTAACATATGATAGGTTATAAAGTATTGTTTTCAGTTAAGATATAATGATGATAACTTTTAAAAAATATACATTCAATATTCGACTTGTGTTCGACAGTTCAACACGAGGTTCAACAGTTTGACATGTTTAGATTTTTTATCAAGCAATATATATAAAATGTATGCATGCATTAAAATAATATAATGTTTACGTATGGTTAGTGAAAGTGAGTAATTATGAGTGTTGAGAAATATGAGCAGAGTAAATATAAAAATTTGATATGAAAAATAGTAGCTCCATGTCACACGATTTTGCAAAAATACTTTCAAATGCGGATAAATAGTAATTATTCCCATGAGTGTGCGTTGAGAAAGCTTATTAGTCACCATGTATGGATGTGTGTACGTTTAGCTCGGTAGAATTAATCATTTGTAATGAGACTTCGTAATCACAAAAACTTCTTTGTTTATCTATCTATTCATCTTTCTTTAAATTTTTCTTTGTTGTCTGATTTCTGATCAATTTTATGCAATTGGACATTTTAATTTGATATATAATTATTTTTCCGTGCCATTATAGATTCACTATACCGAATAAAGAGATTATTTTGCCTTTGTTGATAAGATATTAACGCTTGAGTTCTGGAAGCTTTCCCTTCTCCTTTAATATGCCTTTTTATAAATTCCTATTTTTTATAAAAAAATAGGAGAAAGAGAGACAGCACTATGAGACGAACGAATGTAAATAGATGGAAATGACATATCATAAAGAACATTTGATTATTATTGAAACTGTCTTGTAATTATATATAATGTATGAATATGCATATGTATTATATATAATATATGAAAAAATTAATTATATATTTTTCCGATTTTTCCAAATAGAGTCTCTCTTTTCGAATAAATTTCAGAGAAAGAATGTTTACATACAAAGAAACATAATATGTGCTCTTATATCATGAAGTTTACAATGATTACATTGTTCAACTTTGATAAAAGTAAAACTGAAAATAAGATGAATGACTCGACAAGATAGATTATTTTTGTTTTATGTTATGTTCTTCATTTCAAATTAAAAGAATGTGTAAATTAAAATAGTAATACTCTGTTTATTGCAAAATTAATAAAGCATGAATTCTCATTTATGGTTGATTGATTTATGATTGACAGCTATGTGGACAACCACACTACTGATTACAAAAACAATTTGCGTGAAGCCGTGGCGATAAAGTCAGTATCAACATGGTACCATGCCCGTGACGATTGCATAAAAATGATGCATTGGATGGAAGCAAAAATGAAAACTTTGGGGGCTGAAACTCATTTAGGTGACTTGGGCAACCAAACTTTTCCCAGCGGCGAGGTAGCCAAATTACCTCCAATTCTGTACGGTACCCTAGGTTCTAATCCAAATAAAAAGACCGTACTGATTTACGGCCACTTGGACGTACAACCTGCCCTTTTGCAAGACGGTTGGGATACCGAACCATTTACCTTGGTTGAAAAAGATGGCAAACTTTACGGCCGAGGTTCCACTGATGACAAGGGACCGGTTCTCGGCTGGTTACATGCGCTTCAAGCTTACCAGGCTATTGGCGAAGAAATTCCTGTCAATATCAAGGTAAGTTTCGAAATTTATTCATATTTTAAGAGATCGTACAATTATAATCAATTAAACCACACGATAACATTCTTTTGCAGTTCGTTTTTGAAGGCATGGAAGAATCAGGAAGCGAAGGTTTGGACGAGTTTTTGGTCACCTTGAAAGATACCTTTTTGAAAGATGTGGATTACGTTTGTATTTCGGATAACTATTGGCTGGGAAATACGAAACCTTGCATCACCTATGGACTGCGAGGAATGGCTTACTTCCACATAGAGGTTGTCGGAGCAGAAAAGGATTTGCATAGTGGTGTTTTTGGAGGAACCGTCCATGAAGCCTTAGGTGACCTGATCTACTTAATGAATGGTCTTGTTGACGCTAACGCTAGGATTCTTGTTGATGGCATATATGATCAAGTCGATAATATGTCGGATGCTGAACAAAAGAGTTACCTCCCCATTGACTTTGACATTCAGGATTACAAAAGAAGCATCGGAACTCCAAGGCTGTTGCACGGAGAAGACAAGGTTGGGCCACAAACTAATATAACTCCAAAAAAAAAAAAAAAAAAAAAATATAAATTGCCATTGCATTTTTAGGTAAAACTTTTGATGCATCGCTGGCGATTACCGACACTTTCGCTGCATGGAATTGAAGGAGCATTCAGCGAGTCAGGCTCCAAAACTGTGATTCCAAGTAAAGTCATCGGCAAATTTTCCATTAGACTTGTACCAAGTATGACTCCTGAGGATGTCGAAAAAAAAGTTATTGCTCACGTGAATGCCTTGTGGGAAAGACGAGGCAGTTGCAACCAAATGACGGTCAGAATGGAGCACAGTGGTAAGCCCTGGACCGAGAACCCAGACCATCCACATTACATTGCTGCCAGAAAAGCGACAAAACATGTCTACAAAGTTGAGCCAGACCTAAGTCGTGAGGGTGGCTCCATTCCTGTAACATTGACTTTCCAGGAGTTAACAGGAAAGAACGTTTTATTGTTACCAATGGGAGCTGGAGATGATGGTGCTCATTCTCAAAATGAAAAATTAAATGTTACAAATTACATCGAGGGCGTAAGTGTAAATATAAAAATAACAAAAATTAGGTTTCGTAATTCATGCACTCAGAAAAAACTTGTAATAAAATTTACATTAACATATAGTAATCAAGAATTTTACTATAATTATAGTAAATTTTACTATGGGGTATAATAAAAATTATTATACCATATAGTAAAAATTATTACAAGATTGTAGTCAAATTTTTTAGATGTTGCACAATATGTCTGGGTTGCCAGAAGTTATAGTAATTTTTATTATAGTTTTTTCTCTCAGTGTGGACGGCCTCTATTAAAAATCTAACTACATTTTGCCCTGCATTATTTACCAAAATCGTTTACATTTAATAATGGTAGTAAAATGTTTATCTAACCTTATAAACAAATCGATTTACCAAAACTATGAAAATTGAAAAAAAAGTAATGTTTGTATATAAGGTTTCCATATAAAAAAATGCCATAGTTGTCTGAAGTTATTTGTTTGTTCTCGGTTTATTCAATTTCTGATTGACTTCAACCGCGAACTTGAAGCCTAGTATGTAAATAATGCAAGGTAATGAGGAGTTAGATTTGCATAAATTTTTGCATAGCCTTTATATAAAGTTGACACGAAATTGACATAAAAATATATATAATTTTATGATTGATATTTATTCACTTTTTTCGTTTCAGACCAAATTGCTTGGTGCGTACCTTTACGAAGTGTCTCAACTGTAATAATGAATAGCGCCAATTTTGCGTTGGATGAAAGTTTCTACTTAAATCTTTTATATTTATAGTGTACACTTGAATACAAATTTAACATATGTTAATAAAACTTTGATACTACATATCTAATATTCGTAGAAAAATATTTATTTCGAATTCTTTGAGACTGTCAGAACCCAGGCTGGCGCGCCTTTGTTTCCGTCAGGTGGGAGTTGAATTGTTGTGAGAGATTTGGCTGCATCATGCAAAACCTATAACGTGAACGTTATGTACTCGATAACATTGTCGAATCTTTGTTTTAGGGATCTTTCCGATTTTTTTGTCCGAAAAACTGACAAAACTTTAGAATTGATTTAATAATAAAAACTACTTGTTAGATCTCTCAAATTTTCACTGGTTATTCTTTCAACATTAATAAACTAAAATTACATATGATATTGAGAAAAATGACACATATCCAGATGTCGCTAGTTTTGCAGTCTGGCTAGAAGTGCTCTCAGTGCGGGAGTTGCAAATCTTTTTTGATTTTCAATTTTAAGCCAATGTCGTCATCGGCCAATTTTAGGCCGATGACGGCATTATCCGCACTGAATGCATCTTCAGCCAGACTGCAACACTAGCGTCATCTGGATATGTGTCATTTTTCTCAATATCATATATGATTTTAGTTCATTAATGTTGAACGAATAACCAGTGAAAATTTGAGAGATCTAACAAGTAGTTTTTATTATTAAATCAATTCTAAAGTTTTGTTAATTTTTCTGACAAAAAAATCGGAACGACCCGTTAAAATTATTGTTTTAAACTGACGAATTTTTTGAATAAAAATATTTTGACTGAACGTACATGAAGAAATCGTTTTGAGTCTTTTTCAAGAAGAGCAACCGTATTGCCATCAGGAATTGAGATGCTAGCCAGTATAAGCTGATTATGTTTTGGCCAGTCGAAGAACGTTATAAATATGTCGTCAGTGTTTTCACTCTTGGTGTACCAGACATCTTTGGTATAAGTATCATTTTGTTTTGTCCAAGGATTTGTATTGTAAATGGCATCTCCGTTGTAGGCCAACCATTCACCTGTTTAAACAAAAACAATAAGTCAACAAATTATATGATTGACCAATAAAATTGGGAGGATAAATATTTAAAGAAAATTACCTATTCCTCGAAGTCTCTCTTGGTAGATTGGAGGAATGATTCCTTCCTTAGTAGGGCCGACATTCAGCAGTAAATTTCCGCCGCAGGCTACAGTGACTACCAGTTCATTGATAAGTTCTTTAAGTGTCAAATAGTCGGTCAATTTGGCATTTCTCCGGAATCCCCAGGACTTTTTATCGATTGTCATACAATTCTCCCATTTATGATGTAACAAATATCTTGGATTGTAACGATCAGTGCAAGTGTAGAAACCACCATGGTGACAAGGAATTCCACGGCCCCATCTATCGTTCGCAACGACAGTGTCTTTGACGGGACTGTCGTTGTACAACCAGGCAAGAAATTCTTTAGATTTCCAATAATCATCCGGAGCCTCCCAATCACCGTCGGACCAGATTACGTCCGGCTTATATGCATTTACAAGCTCGTACAATGCTGGCATGGCTTTTGCATCGACATAACTTGTGGAATTGAATTTTTGATCGCGATCTTGAATCCACAGAGGATTAAACCATTCGTACAAGGAATAGTAGAGTCCGAAAGTTAATCCTTGATCGCGAACTGCTTTTGATAATTCGCCTAAGAAATTTAATTTTTTCAATCAAACTGTTATATATATTTGCATATGATACGAGATAATTTTGTTCAGTCAATAATATATATATATCAATACAATCAATACATATGCATTTTTATATTGCAAATCAATTTAAATTCATTTCGGTATAATAAATATTTTAGTTACCTATGACATCTCTGGTGGGACCAAGATCTAATGCATTCCAGTTGAAAGAATATTTGGAAGGCCATAAGGTAAAACCTTCGTGGTGTTTGCTAGTGAGTACGACGTACTTAGCTCCAGAGATCTTGAAAATTTCAGCCCATTCAGAGGCATTGAAGAATTCGGCAGTGAAATCTCGGGCAAAATCTTGATAAGTGAAATTTGGCGGATAATTCTTCTCCATGAAGTCAATGCAGGATTTCTGGCCATCTGAATTTGAAAAGCTATGTTTTAAAATAATATCAATCAGAAATAAAAGGAGGTGAATTTAATAGATTTACATTTTCATATTTGCTTATTTTTTATTAGATACCCTGATAACCACCGTTTATGTAAATGATTTACATAAAAACAAAATTGTCTCAAAATTAATAAACAAATGGAAAAAAATAATTTTTGGTTTTTCAAAACTTAGAAAATTCAAAAAATTTTGTTGCTTGTATAAAATGTATGTAAATAATGCAGGACAATGCGGAGTTAGATTTGCATAAATTGTTTGTATAGCGTTTAAGTAAAGTTTGCACAAAATTTACATAAATCTGGCTATCAGGGTAGCTTGTAGGTAAAATGATAAATTCCTCCGAAATAATAAAAAATTTAAATCATATATAAAAAAGTGAGGTAAACTCCTCTGAAATTGAAATTATTTTGTAGATATATATAAATGTATCTATTACATATATACTCTGCAAAATCGAATAAGTGAAACTCACTCAAAAAAGTGAATATACACGTACAGTCATTAGCACATATGCCTGGTCAAGAATAACTTAAACTTACTAGTCAACCAGACCAGGCATATGTGCTAATAACTGTACAATAAGTCCAGAGTTTTCCACCAATTGCAGAAAGTGAAATTTTTCACTTATTTTGAGTCAAAATTACAATGGAATTGTCACTTTTTGCAGTTGATAGAAGACCCTGGACTTATTCGAATTAAGAGAGTAAATATATCTGGCATGTATAAATTGCCAGCGATAAACCAAAATGAACAACAAAATTAACAAAATGGCGGCCACATTAAAAAAAGTTTTAGAAAGTTCAAAAAATGCACTTTTTAAATGGGGTTGCCATTTTGTTAATTTTCAACTTTTTTTATGTGAAAGTGGTACAAACTCCAGATAATTTCATCTAGTTTAATAACTCCCAACGAAAACTAATTTCTGAGCACTCAAAAGACCTGTAGGCTACCGCCCGATCAAAAGTGCACCCTAACACTTTCGACACTGCAACTCGAGTGCAACCGATATTTTTTCGACATAAAAAATCCAGAATGTACTTGAAACTATAATGAATAGTATATGAAAAACTATATGAAAACAATGTTATTTATTCGTAAAAAAAATAAAAACCCCGTTTTTTTGACTGAAAAAAAGTAAATGTCCCCTTAATTTCGTAGGTTTTATCACACACTTTGTCATTTTAAAATCATCTGAAAATTATCTTAATTATATTGTCGGAGGAGTTTGCTCAAAGTATTAATTAAAATAGTCACAGGAGTTTATCGATCTGATTTTGAAATCAGATATTTTATTCCGGAGGAGTTTACCTGAGACTTTTTTTATCAGTATTTTTTGTTCGCAGGTGTTGACCTACAATTTATAAAATTTCGGAGGAGTTGGGAATCTCCCTCTGACAGCAAAAGGTTGCGTAGCAGTAAGTTGTCAAGCTTTGCATGTTTTGCAGTACATGTGATATTTTAATTTAGAAGATAACACAATTTCTCCATATTCTAATGAACGCATAAAGAGAATATCAAGTTTGACAATACCAAATGATACCAAATGATTAAAATACATAAAATAAAAAGTTTAACTCATAGAAAAACATGAACTGAAAGATTGTCAAATAAAAATGAAATGCAAAGAGAAAATGTTAAAGTACAAAAAAATCAAAATAAAATCAGTTCTATAGATCACACCTAAACAAAAAATCATTTCGTTATTACCGTTATTTAAAATAATAAATGAGTTATTTTTTATATATTTTTATTAACTTGGTTATTTTTAGTTATGTTTGAGTTTTTGGTTTCGTTATTATTGAGTCTTTGGAAGTCGTGGTGTGAGTCGTTTAATTTTTTTTGAAACAGAATCATAGAGAATAAATAATAAATACAAATAAGAAGAATGTAATAAAAAATATTTTGTTTACCTTTCCAATTCAACCAGAACCACTCAGAGCCAAAACTTGGGACACTGAAAACTCCCCAGTGGATGAAAATTCCGAACTTGACATCATCATACCATGAAGGCAAAGGTCGTTTATCCAGATCCTCCCAATTCGGTTGATATCGTTTAGTCGCCGAACACGTGGTAAGAAGTGCGGAAACAGCGACCACGAAAAAGATGTAAATTTGATGCGTAGCGATTTTGCGAGCCATAGTGGTGATGTTAACACAAGTAGGCTTCTTTCTTAATGTTGCCTGATTGTTAACCTATGATTATTGTACAGAACTATGTAAAATTATCGTAGACTAGATAACATACGCGCTGCGCGTGTCACTTGAATTTTTAATTATAATTATCCTTACTAAGGTAACAGTGGGTATTATTGCGTACGCTGCAATTACTGCGACCTATGAAAAATGATATTAAAAGAATAAAATAATGAAGCTGAATTTACTCGAAAAATTTTTTTTAAATACTTACACAATTGTTTATCATAATGAACTGAACATTTTTTATATTTATTGCATACAAATTTTATCATTATAAAATAAACGAGGAGAGTTTAATTTTCGGCTCTGAAGTTCCGTTTCAGGCCAAATTGTGCGTCTTGAAAAATCTAGATTTCATCTCGTATAACCGTAAAATAAATTTAAAAAAAAAATGATTTTTATATCGAGTGTGAATTCCTGAACTCGAAAATGTTTACAATTAATATCTTTTTTTCTTTTTGAATTATTAATGGCCAAATTAGAAATACATACATCATTTTACTACATGCGTCTATTATGGCTGACTTCAAATTGACAGATTGACATTTTTTGCATAACCATATTCTAAGTCTAAAAGCGGATGCAATCATGACAACCGGAGAAAAGAAAGCTGCATAAAAGTTCCGAAAGCTAAAAAAGGCAAAGCAGCGAAAAGAAAAAGGTTGCAGTACTCTAAAGAAAATATGGCACGCGCTCTAAAAGAAGTCCATAGCGGGAAAACTGTGGCTGAAATGGCTAGGAAATTTAACGTTCCAGAGTCGACTTTGCGAGCGAAAAAGTTTAATAAACATGCATACAAACCACCGGGCCCTTCACCAGTTCTGACTCCGCAAGAAGAGAATGATCTGGTTGATTGGATTTTTGCGTGTTGCAGAAGTGGAATTTGCATTTCGAAACCACAGTTGCTGATGGCCGTTAAAAATATTTGTGACGAACTAAAAAAGAAAACCCCGTTCACCGAGAACATGCCAGGACGAAGTTGGTACGAAGGTTTTTTAAAGCGGCATCCAAATGTTTCCAAAAGAGTCTCGGAAAACGTTAATCTGAACAGAGCGAATGTCTCGGAAGACACTTTGCGTGGATGGTTTAAAGAAATTTCAGAGTACTTGATCGAGAACAATCTTGAAAATCTTGAGCCTGAAAGAATTTTCAATTGTGATGAGACAGGTATAGTAATTAAATAAAGATGTATATAAACATATCAAAAAAACTAAAATAAAACTAGTCATATTTTATGTAAAGGAATGCCAATGAACCCAAAATCAGGAGTCGTACTTGTGCCTAAAGGAGCAAAGGACATTTACAACGTGGTTGGGAATAACGAGAAAGAAAGTATAACAGTTCTCGTCACAGTCAGTGCTGAAGGAGAGCTCGCTCCAACTTTCGTACTCTTCCCTGGGACATTGTTACCTAGAAATGCAGCGGATCTAGCTCCTAAGAATTTCGCATTCGGGGTCAGTGAAAATGGATGGATGACAGCGAAAATTTTTTTCGAGTTCATCGCAAACATATACAAGCCTTGGTTGACCGAAAAGAAATTGAAACGACGTGTAATTTTGTATATTGGCGGTCACTGCTCGCACATGACATTGCAGCTTAGCAAATTTTGTTTGAAAAAAGAAATTGTTTTGATTGCATTGCCTCCAAATGCTACGCACATAATGCAGCCCCTGGACGTGTCGTTTTTTCGAACATTCAAATCTGCATGGCAAACTCAAACGACAACTTTTTGCCGAGACCACTTGATGGTTGGTATAAAAAAATGCCAATTCGCACCACTTGTGAAGTTCTTTCCTTTTTAAATATCAGGATACACTAATGTTCTATATAAAAAAATTGGATTAAATGTAATAATTTACTTACACAGTTTGTGGACGCATCTGGATCAGAGAATGCAAATAATCGATTGAGTGATAATGTATCTCTTAACATGGAATTCGAAACCGACGTCATTATCATTGACTTTGACGAAACGGAGGTAAAAAATCACATTTAGTATTAGTCATCTTTGTATTGCAAAATAAATAATATACAATTGTAATTGAAGATGGCCGGGCTTAGTGGATCCAGCATAATTGATGCCAACTTGGTTCGCGACGAAACTATGCTATATACTACCGAATTTCTAAATAACATTGAGTTGAATGAAGTAAATAATGATTTTTTACAAAAAGCAATGCAATATAATATGGATGCATGTAAAAATTAACAACTTTTTAAAATCCTGGGACTCACGTCACTGAGTTTGATGACTTTCATCCTGTTGACTGGGACGGGGATTATTCTATAACCGGGCACGATAGTAAAACAGCCGATTTCCTCACTAATCCCACACAATTAAACGACTACAGCCAGCATGATGTCAATAATCAGGAGCTTTTCGAAGCACTGCAGAGTTCCGAAACAATACCTGAAGAATCCTCAGAAAAAATCGTTCATGCATCAACTGCAAATCCAATTGCTGATACAACTGCAAATGCAGTTGCTGATACAACCAATGAGCGACCATGCTTAAACAATGTTCTCCAGAATGTTACGAATCTTCAGGGACCAAGTAAATCGACAATTAAAAAGTATCTAGTTTGGCCAAAAGATATTGAAAGTACACTGAAAAAAATGCTACCTTGAATCAAGTATATTTAACTTGAATTAAAATGTAAATATCCTCACATATATTTAAGAATATATATTCTTCATTCCAGTCAAAACGAGTTGACAAAAGTAAAAATTAACTTCATTCAAGTGAAATATACTTAATTTAAGTAGATTTTCTCAAGTGTATTATGTACTTGATGACAGTGTAATATTTTTTTTCAGTGTAGAAAAGATTGCAAACGAGGAAAGACCAGAAAGAGAAATCCATCTGTGGTGTCTGGATCAGAGTGGCAAAATCTTATTGTAGCCGAAGAAGCTGAGAAAGAACGAAAAATCGCAGAAGTAGCAGCAAGAAAAGAATTGCGTCTAGAAAAACAAGAGCAACTGAAGATTCAGCGTCTGAAAAAAGAAGAAGAAAAACATCTGAAAGATGAGCAGAGGGTTCGTAAAGAGAAAGAAAAACTATTGAAACAACAGCAAAGATTAGAGAGGCCGGAGAAAAAAAAGAAAGAAAAAGAAGCATTGGTTAAAAAAAAAAACAGCAAGCTGATATAAAAAAACAGATTGAAGATTTGCTAATAAAGCAAGAGGATTTGCAACAGATTTTCTAATTCGAGAAGAAAAGGGTTTCACGTTCATGCTCATTGATTCACTGCATATTTTTATTCAATTTACGTGATAAATCTAAAAAATGTCGCTGTGCCCTAAATGTATGTTAAAATGCAAAATAAAAGTATACGATGATAAGTGTCAATTTAAGATTATAATAAATTTTTATAATTATATAAATTGTTTAATATTAATTGAAACATTGGAAAACATTAAAATGTATACATATGTGTTGTCCGCAATAATTGGCACACAATAACTGGGCCTGCCGCAATAAGTGGTTCGCAGTAATAAAAGCAGTGCCACAGTAATACCAACATAGAGACCCCTTCATTATATCCTTCGTTAAAATATTATTTCTATGTTTTAATAACTTTTTACCTGCTTCTTATCATACGATAATATCAGCAATTAAACCTCCGGATTCTAAAAGGGCACTTACGCTCGAACGTCGCGAAATGATTTTCCAGATCGAGGGAATTTTTGAAGAAAAAAAAAGTTTTAAATAAAAAAATGAAAAATACTACCTTGTGCCGGATGAAAATGTGCATCTTTTTGTATCAAATATTTTTTTTTGTAAAAATTATT